>JAYEPQ010000011.1:26667456-26717456 GCA_036321105.1 Dracaena cambodiana
ATCTAACACGAAAAGGCAACATGTATACAAACAGAAGTGGTGATAATGTTTCATCCCCCAACAAAAAAAAAAAAAAAACGGAGAGAGAGAGGTTAAAGTATCTGGTGATCATTAAAGAATTTATAGTTCAGAACCTATTTTTGAAATAATGGAATCAGTGAAACTTTTTTTATTTGGTACCAGTAAAAATTTGCCTGTGACAAATGTTTGAAATATTCAATGGAAAAAAACTTGTAAGGCTTGATCAGTTAATGATATTCCTAACTGATTTCTTTGATGCACTACTCCTCATATGAGAAGAAAACAAATAATTGAGGCGCATAACTTTCAGTTGCCTCTCTTTTGCCTTTTCCTTTTGGGCAATGATGATTAAAGGCTTACATCAAAATGAAAATGCCTATTTTTCTCTGATTTTGCCCACTATTCATAGTACTTCATGGTTACTGTTCATTCCAGGACATTTTCTTTTCTCCATACAAAAGCTTGCAACATGATATGTATGGTTCTTGTCACTGCCTTCCATAACTAAGTGTAAAACTTAATAGCTCATGGTTATGAAACTGGGAATATAATTAGGTTAAGAACCGATAAGAAAGCCCATCATCATACAATATATCTAATGCCTTAACAATTTAAATTTATTGTTCCCGAAGGATAAATGGAAATGTCAAATAAACAACATAAAATTGTAAGAATGTTAGATTTAAATTTTGGTTGGTTCTCTAAGTCTGTTTCCTTTCTCATAAAAAGTTTTGCCTTGTAAATTATCTCTCTAATTTGCCTAATCCCAGATCAACACACCTCCAAGTTGATTTTTTTCTTTCCTGTGCATATTGTTTTCCTCATAAAGATGTTGCTATCTTTGGGCTTGGTTCCGATCGATATCCCAACACTTGTAAGTTACAAATGATCAAAAATAATTAAAAGGAAAATTTTGTCTATACAAATAGAGAGTCTCTCTACCATGAAAATTAGTTATGTCCGATTTATTAGAAATAACTGAAGAACAATTGGCAAGGAAAGAAACATAAAAAAACTGAAGAACAATATCAGATCATACCAGCTATAATTCAATGAAACTAATTTAAGGCTTTTTGATCTAGTATGGGCAAACAACAATACTCGGAAGTTAGAAAAAGGAAAAGAAAAAGGGGAAACTTGCATATGAATATATCCTCTCAACTATATATGCACATAATTCACTTAATTAATGCATATATGTGAAATTTCTAATATAAAATATAAACCAGTTAGTTGACAATAATTGAAGAACATTATCAAAGTGGAACAAGTTCAATTGAATGAAAGATATTTGAATTTTAATTGCCAGTGGAAATCACCAAAGGCTCAGAAGAGGAAAAGACGCTTCTCTTTGAAATTTAATTGCCAGTGGAAATCACCAAAGAACATTTCTTTGCTCAGAAGGAGTTCAAAGAAAATAAGAAGAAGGACGCAAAGACGTTTCTCTTTATTCAATAAGGGATGAGCAAAGCTATCTTTCCTAGAATTATGACAACTTCAAAATCAAAGGAGGCTTGGAATATTCTCAAGCAAGAGTTTAAAGGTTCTGGCAAGGTAATATCTATCAAATTACAAACTTTTTGGAGAGAATTTTGACAATATTTAGATGAAAGATAATGAGTCTATGAAAGAACTTTTCAATAGATTAATTTCTATAATTAATCAAATTAGAAATTATAGGGACACAATTGAAGAAAAGAAAATTGCTGAGAAAATACTAAAAAAATTGCCTTCTTTAGGGGATCACATTGTAGCTGTAATTGAAGAATCTAAACATTTATCAAAATTAAGTTTTTATAAACTAATGGCTTCTTTGAAGTTGCATTAAGCTATCCTCAAAGTTACACTTCGATGGCAGTTGATACACCAGAGTTGATGTTGTCACTCGTGGAATATTGTTGAGTTATTTATGTCACAGCTGGTTTTGCAGGTTGGGTATATTGTTGCTGAGGGGTTTGCTTCTACTAAAGATTTGGATGATTATTCCAATTTGGGTTGTACGTTGATGAATAGGGATTATTCCCAGGTTAGGAATCGTATTGAAAGCATTAGCATGTTCGCTGACCACTTCTTTGAAGGCAGGTAGAGTTCGAAATTTTCAAGTGATGTGACCATATAGCTTGCAAATGTCGAAGTCTCCAATCTTTTAGTAAGTCGTCAACCTTCTTGGTAAGAACAATTAATCTTGTGTTATGTCTTCTATCTCACCCAGCTTAATTAGCCTGTGTTAGTTTGGAGGTGTGACTATAGATTGACTTCTCTCTGAAGCATCCTCAATCTCTGAAGCCCGAGAGTTACCAGCAAGGGAATCAAGGTACTCCCATGCTTATTAGGATCCTTACTTAGAAACTCTTTATTACATATTGTCTCTATAAATTGCTTTGTTGCAATGTTTAGGCCATGATAAAAAGTACTAACCGACCTCCATATTTCAAAACTGTGATGTTGGCACTAGAGCATTAAATCTTTAAATCAATTCTAATAGTAGAAAATATTTCATTATCTTTCTAATAAAATGTAATGATATGTTTTCGAAGATGGTTCAATATAAGAGGAAAAATTTCTTGAGAAACTCCTTCTGCTTCTCATCCCATGACCCAATTGAGTTCAAAGGCCCTAGTAGATATAGTCATCTCTTCACATTGTCCTTCATGGAGAACAAGGAAAAACTTCAGCTTTAATTGCTCAATACTGATATTCTGCAAGTTAATGGTGGTTCAGACTTCTTCGAACCCTCGAAGGTGCAAATGAGGACTCTCCATGTCCATCCAATGGAACTTTGGCAATAACTGCACAACTCCTTATTTGATCTCAAATTGCACTATATTAAGAGGAAAAAATTATGCAGGAGTGTTGGGTAGTCCTATTTGGTTGCAAGTAATCATGTAGGGATCTCTCATTCTCTCCATACTGGCTTTGATCGTCATTGGTGTTATGGGCTATGAACCCATTGTTGACTGTGTTCTGGTTGTTGTTATTTTATGTTTACAAGTAGTGGATTGCATGGAAGGGGTAGTGGATTTCCGAAACTGGTCATATAAAATCCAAACCACACAAGTGACACTTTAACCATAACCTATACAAAGTGTATAACATAATAATACAGATCCCTTGCAACGTCACTAAAAACTTGATGCAACCTGATTTGTGCACTTCTAAGCACAGAAGATCATCAAGTTACACTCGAGAGTCAACCCAAGATCGTTCGCTCAAAAATACTAAATCTAGTGCTAGACATTAAACTAAGAAGCTATGGCCAAGTAAAGGGTGGAAATGTTGGTTCGAGTAAAATAAATAATTGAGATTTAAAAGCAAAAAAGAGAAAAATCAGCTCGGATAAGTCAATACCCCCAAAATCATACTGCTTGATAGTTTATTACTTAATTTATCTCGGTTTCATAGAGCATCTACTCTTATCCAACTAGAATATACATCTAAAGCACACAATTTTATAAGTAATCTCATTATTAGTTTAATTCCCCAATTAATTCTGATATGAAACTTGAAGATAAATATAAGTATGATCTATAAATGAAAGAAATAACTATTTAGAATTTAAGTGTATGTCATGCCTAAATAGTCAATGACATATCAAAAACAAATAAATAATTATACAGTCAAGAAATAAATAATCAAAAGTCTCAAGTTCATATATTAACAATCAAAAATATGTAAGGAAACCAATAATAACATTATATAGATAGATAAAATCCAAAAATAAAAATATAAACCATACTAGATCAAGATCGAGGGTTTATTTTCTCATCCAAGGCCAAAAACAAATTAGTTACACATGCTCTTCATAGTTATCGAATAAAGAGAGAAAAAAATTTATTATCTAATTTGCGAAAAACACATAAAAACATCCCTAAATATCTCTTAAAAACAAAAGAAAACTAATCTAAAATCTCTCTGTATCCATATTTTTGATACATGGGTATTTATAGTGTAACGCCCCACTTCCAGTAGTGTGGAAAGCTGGAACGTTCGGCGTCGAATGATAACTCGACGAGCCTCAAACAAAATATTACAGTCACCATTTGCAATTTAATATGAATAACATGCAGAAACTAAATGAAATTTTTCTTTATCAAAACAAAGTGATAATAATTTCCCTCAAAATAAAATTAACAAATGTCACCACAGTTAAATTATTTCAAAATAAAAGAAAAGGACTGTCTCGCATAAACTTAAATAAAGTGTCATCAGCACTTATTACATTTTTTTTTTAAAAGAAAGCAGTTAACCAAAAGAATTAATCACTCCTGCAGATCCGCTTGTTCTTTAAAATATGCCATATCATGTCCTGTATCTGGAGAATCTACTTCTTCATAAAGGTCTGCATCTGGTCATGCATAACCAGGATCGTCAGTAAAGCGATCTCATATAAAACATGAAAGGATAGCAATGATAACTCAATGTCATAAACAGTTATGCAAATAAAAAAATGGAAGGCTCTACATGGTAATCATTATTGTGTTTATTTTAATTATTTCAATTAATGTCTTTTAATTATGGTATTTGAAAATTCAGAAAAATATGAATATAGTTGGTCTGAACACATCTCCGTCTACCCCCGGGAAAACGGAACAGTAAGTTGATCGGAGCCTATCCCGATCCTCCCAAAAATGGGAAACAGTGGCGCAGTAAGTTGATCGGAGCCTATCCCGAGCCTCCCATAATGGGAAACAGTGACACAGTACACTTACGTTCAGCCATCTAATTCATACAAACCTAAATTTTTCCCCAAATTCCCAGTGTATATCAAGTTCGGTGTTAATTATCAATTTCAATATAAATTTATGATTTCAGTAAATTTCAGTTCAGTATGTAGATTGATGATAATAATTAGAGTTCAGTGAACAATAACAATATCAGTGGCAATATAACGTTGCGGTAATTTAATTATCTATCACCAATTTTATACAGTAACAATTTGCATTTATACGGTGTCTTATCATACCTTGTATTAGTATTATTTTTCCTTTCTTTTCAATATATAACAAACAACTGGAATTAAAACTTATAAAAAATCGCATGTTGGATTTTATGCATATTTATGAAATATAGAAACATGTCGCTTTTATTTAATCACCCCCCCGTTTTTTTTCTATATGTCCGCGAATTCTGATAGCAATAGCAGTTATATGCATAAGATTTGGATATCTCTAAACGCGTATCATATGTCGTACAGGAAGTGATTTACAACATATGGGGGGGGGAATGGTGCTCATTGGAAAATGTGTGCGCACAAAGAAAGTTCCTCACTTCCAGCCAATGCAGTATCATGACTTGGGTGTGGTTCTAAGCGTACACCCTATTATCAATAATAAAGTGATTTACAACATAAGGGAAGAAGGTGCTCGCGGATAGTGATGTGTGCATTTAGAGGTCCCAAAACCAGCCAACACAAGCACCTTGGATTGAGGGTATTGCTAACTGCGCACCACATGATGGGTAGTAGTGGTTACAACATGGGGAAAGAGGGTGCTCACTAGTGAAATATGTGCGCAATTAGAACTTACTAAAGGTTCCAGCACTATGACCAAACAGAGAAAGGAGAAAAAGAAGCAGCAACAGTAAAAGCAGAAAAGAAAAGAAGCCGCGGCAGATGCAAAAGCAGAAAAAAGAAGAAGAAGGAGAAGAAAAAGAAGCAGCAACAGATGCAGAAGCAGAAAGAGAAGAAGAAGAAGAGGAAGAAGAAGCAGCAGCAGGTGTAGAAGCAGAAAGAGAAGAAGAAGAAGAGGAAGAAGAAGCAGCAGCAGGTGCAGAAGCAGAAAGAGAAGAAGAAGCAGAAGAAGAAGTAGCAGACGCAGAAATAGAAAAGAAGAAGAAGGAGAAGAAAAAGAAGAAGCAGTAGCAGAAGCAGGAAAAGAAGAGAAGAAGCAGAAACAGGAAAAGAAGAAGAAGCAGTAGCAGAAGCAGCAGTAGTAACAACAACAATAAAAACAAGCAGGTGTCTAGTACCTCAACAGAGTGAATAAACCCTGCTACTAAACTAAAGAATTTGTAACACAAAAATAAAGATGGACACCAATATTATTTAATTAATCAATCACTGATGATTTGAAAATGATATGCACTTCCATTATTCAATTAATACTCATTTCTATTCAAGATTTCAAGTAGTTCAGATACGGAAAATAGCTTTGCCAATTTCATCAAAAGGTGGGGAAAAAATTACAGTTCATGAAATATGTATGCAGCATATCATTTGCATTCAATCAGACAAAATAAATTAAACGTTACTGATGAGAAGCAGCCAAATATGGGATATAGCCAAACATGAGATCATTTAACACAGATATCAAAAAAACACTTGGCACATGCCCGTGGAAGTTTGTCCACTCATGTCTGAAATTGGAGGAAAACCATAGCTATCGTGGTTATATGGCCACAGGACATGGGAATTCCATATGAAAGTAATGCACAAGAGAGGAAGAATGACGCACCAGAACCAATAATAGTTACATTCACCGAAGAACCAACTGACCAGTGACCTATTCAATTATAAATGATATATGTTCAAGCTAGAACGCTCAAAATCCCTGCCATCGACCAATATCAGATACACTTAAATACCGTCATTTATAAGAAAAACAGTGACTCATTAGCTTTTCAACTAACAGTACATATAATATTTAAGGGACTAAAATTTCCATTTCCTAAAAATGCTGTAAACACAGAAAACAACTAAAATTACCTTTGTATTCAACTAAAACCTCCACGAAGTGCCCAAGTCAAGTTTAAGTATCATTCAGATAGCAAACATTCATTATCTGTTCATTTTTAGTAAACAAGTTCAAATTTTTAACTTCTCAGTTCATATAGCAAGTGATATCATATATAACAAGTTATACAAATTTATAGCAAGTTAGACATATAAATAACAAATTATTCCCTCTTGCAGTAAGGTTAGCCTAGATATAACAAATTCACCAATAAAATAGCAAAAGCAAAATAAGTAGTAAGACTACAATTCATGCACTCTCCCAGTTCCTGTAGCAGCATTGAGATATAACAAGTATATTTATAATAGTAATGTAGCAAAACATAACTTTAATTAAATAAAATAGGAAGTATAAGAAAAAAAAATAAGCATAAAAGAAAATAGCATGTTAGAGTGAGTCAAAAGAACTCACTTTTGGCTGAGTCGTTCCCCTTCCTTACTTCCGCTCTTCTTCTTCCCGTACGTTCTGCAAGTGTTCCAATTTCTCAGCATTCCAGAAGAGAGATGAGAATGAGGTTTTGGATTAAGATATAGCCTACTTAGTTGAGATCCAACAAAAATATCTTTTTTTGGTTAAGATTTGATTTCCTTTCAACTATTTAGATTTCTATCCTATTTTTTTCTCAACTATTCAGATTTATATCCAAACAAATCCCAATATATATTTATATTTATTATTATTATTATTATTATTTTCAGATTTTTTTTTTTGATTTCAAAAATTTGAAAAAAAATAGTCGTTACATTCTAACCCCCTTAAGAAAAATTTCGTCCTCGAAATTTCTTTAAACTTAAATGATGGAGAGGGGTTATACCTTTATTCAAATAAGTGTGGAAAACACTCGAATGTCTTCCTTAGTGTCTCCAAAACTATCCTTAAATGTTTAGTGTGATCCTCTTCGGTCCTTGAATACACTAATATGTCATCTATGAACACCACAACGAATTTATCAGAATACGAAAGAAAAATCCGATTCATTAAGTTTATAAAAATTGCATGTGCATTCGTCACTCCGAATGGCATCGCTAAGAATTCAAAGTGCCCATATCGAATTCGGAACGTTGTTTTAGGAATATCCGACTCCTACACTTTTACTTGGTGATACCTAGACTTAAGGTCCAACTTGGAAAATACCCTAGCACCACTAAGCTGATCGAACAAGTCATCAATTCTCAGTAGTGGGTATCGATTTTTGGTAGTGACCCTATTTAATCCCCTGTAATCAATACATAATTTTTTTTTACCTCCATCTTTCTTCTCAGTCAAAAGTACTGGTGCACCCCAAAGGGAAGTATTTGGTCTAATAAAATCTTTGGCTTACAACTCGTCTAATTGTATCTTCACTTCTTTTAGCCCTGCTGGACCCATTCGATATGGTGCTAAAGAGATTAGTGTAGTGCCAGGAAGAAGCTCAATAGCGAACTCCATTGCCCTGTCTGGTGGTAATCCTAAGAAATCCTCGAAGATATCTAAAAACTCCGACACCACTGGGATATCAGCTAGTATGACATCCATTTGGACTACTACTCCCTCCGTAGGTTAAGCTCTAAATTCTGCAGGTTCCTTGGTGTTGTTGCCACCAATGAATTCGAACTCTGGGTGATTCGGTATCCTGAAGGCAACGCTTCTCCTCCGGCAGTCAATAATTGCATGAAAGGTACTTAACCAATCAATTCCCAATATTACGTTAAATCCGTGAGTATCAATAATTAGGAAATTAGCATAAAATTTCCTTCTACAAATTACTACATGACACAATCTACACATTTGAGTAGAAACAATACCCCCGTCATCCGTACTTATCTTCCATCTAGTGTTCAGGTTCTCATAAGGTATGGCATGTAGTGTCACAAATTTAGAAGAAATAAAGCAATGTGATACTTTTGAGTCAAATAAAACTGATGCGGGTATATGATTGACTAGTATCATACCTGTTACCACGTCATCTGACTTCTTTGCTTGATCTGCGGTTAGGTTATATGCCTGTCCGCGTCCCATGTCCATTGCCTTATTCTTCTTAGCATGCTCGTAAGCTCTATTCTGAGGTGGAAGTGGTCGCCTATTCTGATCATTTTGTGACTGCTGTTGTTGTTGAGATACTGGAAGGCGAGGCGTTGGCCCTATGTTTCTCCTTCGTGGACAATCCCCGATCATGTGTTCACTTGATCCACATGCTAGACATAAGTTGTTAGCATACTGACACTGCTTGATAGTGTGTCCTAGCTTCTGGCAATGTGTGCAAATAACCCTCTGTTGCGAAGAAGTAACCATACGCTTCTCAGTATTCCTAGATGAACTTCCTCCCAACATTTGACTGGCCGACCTCTTGGATGCAGAAGACTGAACCCTCCTTTCCTTATTTATCACCTGCTCTATATCTCAAGCTGCATCAATAATTTCAGCATAGGTCTCCATTCTGGAGGTTACTAAACACTTCTGGATATCTATCCTCAATCCATGTTGGAAGCGATGAGCACGATCTGCTTCATCTGATACCATGTATGGCGCAAATCGACTCAGACGAACAAACTCTGATTCATACTCTTCTACTGTCATTCCTGCCTGCCTCAAGTTAATAAATTGGTGCTCCATTCCCTCCTGGCTGCTCTAGGAAGAACCTTGTAAGGAAACTCGTCGTGAAAGCATCCCAAGATATTGGTTGGGATAGTCTGTTTTCCTCTGATTGCCACCAAGTCCTTGCTATACTCGTCAATTGAATTTTGACGACACTCACTTTGTCAGCATCTGGAATCTTAGCAGCTCTTAATAAATCTTCCATCTACATGAGCCATTGTTCAGCTTCAAAGGCTCCCACTGTCCCCGAGAAGGTAGATGGATGAAGGCGTCTGAAATCAAATATCCCTCCAGGACGCTAGTTCCTCGGTTCTGCTATGCGATCTAAGGCCGCCATCACTCCTGCTCAAAAGGCTTCGGCCTGTTGTTGTTGCGCGTCGACCATCTTACTAAGCAGTCCTAATATTTCATTGGCTTCAGTAGTGTTCGAGGTTGAGCCAGAATTTGCTCCATTCTTATTAGTTTGACGAGCCATCTTTTTTTGGAAACGGGATAATGTAAGTATTACTTAATTAAACGTAAATAGATATATTTAGAAAAATCATATTTATGTATATATAGATATATAGTCGTATTGAACCTTAAATAGTTTAGCGAAATTAAACTATTATATTTATTTATTTATTTATTTGCCGACTGTAATGATATTCAAGTTTGTTCAAATCACTTGAACAGACTTAAAGAAGCCTGGGCTCTGATACCACCTGTAACGCCCCACTTCCAGTAGTGTGGAAAGCTGGAACATTCGGCGTCGAATGATAACTCGACGAGACTTAAACAAAATATTACAGTCACCATTTGCAATTTAATATGAATAACATGCAGAAACTAAATGAAATTTTTCTTTATCAAAACAAAGTGATAATAATTTCCCTCAAAATAAAATTACCAAATGTCACCACAGTTAAATTATTTCAAAATAAAAGAAAAGGACTGTCTCGCATAAACTTAAATAAAGTGTCATCAGCACTTATTACATTTTTTTTTTAAAAGAAAGCAGTTAACCAAAGGAATTAATCACTCATGCAGATCCGCTTGTTCTTTAAAATATGCCATATCATGTCCTGTATCTGAAGGATCTACTTCTTCATAAAGATCTGCATCTGGTCATGCATAACCAGGATCGTCAGTAAAGCGATCTCATATAAAACATAAAAGGATAGCAATGATAACTCAATGTCATAAACAGTTATGCAAATAAAAAAATGGAAGGCTCTACATGGTAATCATTATTGTGTTTATTTTTATTATTTCAATTAATATCTTTTAATTATGGTATTTAAAAATTCAGGAAATATGAATATAGTTGGTCTGAACGCATCCCCGTCTACCCCCGGGAAAACGGAATAGTAAGTTGATCGGAGCCTATCCCGATCCTCCCAAAAGTGGGAAACAGTGGCACAGTAAGTTGATCGGAGCCTATCCCGATCCTCCCATAATGGGAAACAGTGGCACAGTACAGTTACGTTCAGCCATCTAATTCATACAAACCTAAATTTTCCCCCAAATTCCCAGTGTATATCAAGTTCAGTGTTAATTATCAATTTCAATATAAATTTATGATTTCAGTAAATTTCAGTTCAGTATGTAGATTGATGATAATAATTAGAGTTCAGTGAACAGCAACAATATCAGTGACAATATAACGTTGCGGTAATTTAATTATCTATCACCAATCTTATACAGTAACAATTTGCATTTACACGGTGTCTTATCTTACCTTGTATTAGTATTATTTTTCCTTTCTTTTCAATATATAACAAACAACTGGAATTAAAACTTATAAAAAATCGCATGTTGGATTTTATGCATATTTATGAAATATAGAAACATGTCGCTTTTATTTAATCACCCCCCCTTTTTTTTTCTATATGTCCGCGAATTCGGATAGCAATAGCAGTTATATGCATAAGATTTGGATATCTCTAAACGCATATCATATGTCGTACAGGAAGTGATTTACAACATATGGGGGGGCAATGGTGCTCATTGGAAAATGTGTGCGCACAAAGAAAGTTCCTCACTTCCAGCCAATGCAGTATCATGACTTGGGGGTGGTTCTAAGCGTACACCCTATTATCAATAATAAAGTGATTTACAACATAAGGGAAGAAGGTGCTCGCGGATAGTGATGTGTGCATTTAGAGGTCCCAAAACCAGCCAACACAAGCACCTTGGATTGAGGGTATTGCTAACTGCGCACCACATGATGGGTAGTAGTGGTTACAACATGGGGAAAGAGGGTGCTCACTAGTGAAATATGTGCGCAATTAGAACTTACTAAAGGTTCCAGCACTATGACCAAACAGAGAAAGGAGAAAAAGAAGCCACGGCAGATGCAAAAGTAGAAAAAAGAAGAAGAAGGAGAAGAAAAAGAAGCAGCAGCAGATGCAAAAGCATAAAGAGAAGAAGAAAAAGAGGAAAAAGAAGCAGCAGCAGGTGCAGAAGCAGAAAGAGAAGAAGAAGAAGAGGAAGAAGAAGCAGCAGCAGGTGCAGAAGCAGAAAGAGAAGAAGAAGAAGAGGAAGAAGAAGCAGTTGCAGGTGCAGAAGCAGAAAGAGAAGAAGAAGCAGAAGAAGAAGTAGCAGACGCAGAAATAGAAAAGAAGAAGAAGGAGAAGAAAAAGAAGAAGCAGTAGCAGAAGCAGGAAAAGAAGAGAAGAAGCAGAAACAGGAAAAGAAGAAGAAGCAGTAGCAGAAGCAGCAGTAGTAACAACAACAATAAAAACAAACAGGTGTCTAGTACCTCAACAGAGTGAATAAACCCTGCTACTAAACTAAAGAATTTGTAACACAAAAATAAAGATGGACACCAATATTATTTAATTAATCAATCACTGATGATTTGAAAATGATATGCACTTACATCATTCAATTAATACTCATTTCTATTCAAGATTTCAAGTAGTTCAGATACGGAAAATAGCTTTGCCAATTTCATCAAAAGGTGGGGAAAAAATTACAGTTCATGAAATATGTATGCAGCATATCATTTGCATTCAATCAGACAAAATAAATTAAACGTTACTGATGAGAAGCAGCCAAATATGGGATATAGTCAAACATGAGATCATTTAACACAGATATCAAAAAAACACTTGGCACATGCCCGTGGAAGTTTGTCCACTCATGTCTGAAATTGGAGGAAAACCGTAGCTATCGTGGTTATATGGCCACAAGACATGGGAATTCCATATGAAAGTAATGCACAAGAGAGGAAGAATGACGCACCAGAACCAATAATAGTTACATTCACCGAAGAACCAACTGACCAGTGAACTATTCAATTATAAATGATATATGTTCAAGCTAGAATGCTCAAAATCCCTGCCATCGACCAATATCAGATACACTTAAGTACCGTCATTTATAAGAAAAACAGTGACTCATTAGCTTTTCAACTAACAGTACATATAATATTCAAGGGACTAAAATTTCCATTTCCTAAAATGCTGTAAACACGGAAAACAACTAAAATTACCTTTGTATTCAACTAAAACCTCCACGAAGTGCCCAAGTCAAGTTTAAGTATCATTCAGATAGCAAACATTCATTATCTATTCATTTTTAGTAAACAAGTTCAAATTTTTAACTTCTTAGTTCATATAGCAAGTGATATCATATATAACAAGTTATACAAATTTATAGCAAGTTAGACATATAAATAACAAATTATTCCCTCTTGCAGTAAGGTTAGCCTAGATATAACAAATTCACCAATAAAATAGCAAAAGCAAAATAAGTAGTAAGACTACAATTCATGCACTCTCCCAGTTCCTGTAGCAGCATTGAGATATAACAAGCATATTTATAATAGTAATGTAGCAAAACATAACTTTAATTAAATAAAATAGGAAGTATAAGAAAAAAAATAAGCATAAAAGAAAATAGCATGTTAGAGTGAGTCAAAAGAACTCACTTTTGGCTGAGTCGTTCCCCTTCCTTGCTTCCGCTCTTCTTCTTCCCGTACGTCCTGCAAGCGTTCCAATTTCTCAGCGTTCCAGAAGAGAGATGAGAATGAGGTTTTGGATTAAGATATAGCCTCTTTAGTTGAGATCCAACAAAAATATCTTTTTTTGGTTAAGATTTGATTTCCTTTCAACTATTTAGATTTCTATCCTATTTTTTTCTCAACTATTCAGATTTATATCCAAACAAATCCCAATATATATTTATATTTATTATTATTATTATTATTATTATTTTCATATTTTTTTATTTTTTCATTTCAAAAATTTGAAAAAAAATGGTCGTTACATATAGCCTCCTGAAAGGATTAGTTACCAATCTCTAGTATTTAAGATACATGAAAAATCATCTAAGATTCTTGGCATATCAACATATCTGTCTAGACCACTGCAGACAGTGGTTTCGAAAGCCGCTTCGATAGTGGCGCTCTGTCAAACTCAATATTGTTGCACTCTCAACAACTGCTTCAATAGCCAATTCGACAATACTATTCTTGCATCTTCTTTGTCTCAATCTCCTCAATGGTTGTCGATAGCACACAGATAGTTGTGCATTTTTACGCAATTGACGTGCATGCCTTTTGTTTCCGCTTCTTAGCTCCAAAATCTTACAAAAACATATCAAAACACTAGTTTAGCTAGAACAAATACTCAAGAAGAAAATTAAACTCATATGTATAAAATATTATTAATTTCACATATTTGAGTGCAAAATTATATTACAACTATATAAAATATATATGAAATAATGTGTTTTTCACTAGTATTCATTATGCATAAGTATCAAATGAGAATTAGGGCTTGATCAATGATAGAGTCCCAAATTCCTCTCTCATTTGTCAATTGAGTTCTAAATTCTCCTATCTTATTTGGTCACCCATCGACGATGGAAGAAGCCAAGATGCCATATTTGCCTAGTGAATTTGATTAACAAAGTCGATTGATGATTGAAGAAGAAAATCAAAATTGATCTTGGAATAAAATTCAAGGTAAAGGTGAGTCTCCCGCGGTCAGTAGGTAAGTGACAAGTTCTTTTCTCTCCATGTACTTATAATCTCCCATTCTCTCTTTTTTGGTTTTTTAAATATATGTTCTTTTTATTTTTTCCTTTCAACAATGCCACTTTTGGACCATTGCGTCTCAATTTTAGGTTTAGCTGGTTTAGGTTTAACTTCACCCTTTTACCAATTAATTTTAGTTTTTTCCCTCATATCTCCAAGGAACTTTTCAATTTTTCAAATTTAAATTGATAATTGATGGCCACTACAGAGTCTACCAATATCGTCAGTATATTTTTATGAACATGGAAAATAAATAATGAAAAGAATAATATTAAAATTCAAATGCATAATAAAATAATAAATTACAGCTTATGCTGAAGTGAACCCAGAAGCCTGTTTTCATTTTTGTATGGTACAAGGTTAGGATTTATGAGATTCTATAATTGGTTAGCAATTTTGGATTTATCGGCTTAAAGCAAATTTTTGAGCTAAATATATCCTAAACTTGTATATATGTGATGATTTACTATGTGGCTTTCTATGTTGTAAGCATAAGTTACTTTATTCATATTTATTTTATATGATGCATGCATAAATAGTTACATTCCAATACTGATATCCATTGTTTGCAAAATATCTCTTAATATATAACCGATAATGATAACTGCTATAAAATTTTCTAATCTGATATTCCGTTATAACCAATATTTAAAATCTTGCCATCAGGTATCCTAATTATTTGTAAAATTAGAAATCGGTAATATTGATCGGATCGTATCACCAATAATGGATATATCAGTAATATTCGACAGTATTGACAGAAATATTAGAGGGTCTATAGCTTTAGATGAATGAAGTAATTTGATTCTCCTCCTGATACTTATTGAGCATTAAGTTCTTTGTTCCTCTTATCCACAACTATTCTCCTTATTAACTTTCCTTTATCTTGTTTCTTCCACAACTTCGCAAAGAAAGAAGAGAAAAAAAGGATATCGAAAAAGAATTCAAGATCTTCCATATACAGAATGCACGATCATATAGAAAAGCTTTAGGCTAACAATTTTTAATAATAATATCTGGAGGATCTTTTTGAAGAGAAAAAAAAAAAACGCCGAGATATTTAGAGGCTCTTTAAAAATTTCCCATCATAACTTTTTCGAATAGCCTAAAGTAAATGGACTAATCGGAGGCGTAGAAGCCAATTTAGTGAATCACATACTCAAATTAATCCACTGTACGAAGATTTAGATAGGTCTTTTGGTTATAGCTTGCATGATAACTCTTCTGAGTAATCGAGTTTATACGAATTCAATAGCCAATACACGAACTTGGTTCGACGCATAACCTGACGATTCATTTGGACACTTTAATGGATCTAGTCGGGATCAGTTGCTCTATCTCGAGGCTCAGGAGCTCAGAAGGGAGGCACATTTGACATTTTAACTGAACACAAACTCTAGCATCAAGTAAAATTAGAAGACTAAAGGAAGATCAAGAAGAAAAAAAAAATGCTAAACAGTTGAGACTTCAGAAGTTAAACAATAACATTTACTTTACTACTTCTGTTGAAATATGCGTCCCGCATCCAGTCAAAGGTCAGAACCCTTCACTGGGTGAAAGGGTAGTGCGATGAAAGGAAAGGCGTGTGAGATTAGTCCCATATCAAGTAGACTGGATCCAAAGCCGTTAGGAGTTCCCGCTTAATTTGTATCAGTCGATTAACCAATCCATCCAGTTACGAATCTTCAGAATTTGACCTTAACCAAATACGTAACAGGTTGTGTCCATCATAACACATGACATTGGGCTTTAACTTGTTATAGTGAGCAACGACATTAGGTGAAAGAATTGGTTTATCTCACTGTAGATGGGTGAAAAAGCCACCCATGCTACATGCGAAGATCTCCTTTACAAGTACTTACCAAATTCAGCAGTCTTGCAGTAAATTTGGTTTTTCACTCGATAAGATAAATACCAAAAGCAATCACATGAAATTGTATAATTTTATCACCCACATATTGAGTCAATTTAAACATGTGTTATATGGAAGATCAACTCAAATTAGTGATCCCATATACCATATGCTCTATTTATTGGTTGCATATTAAAGGCAAGATGTGGTAAGCATGATATCAGCTTTCACCAAGGCTTTTGGAAAAGGAAAGTATGATAAAATTTGTGAAACAACCAATCAAACAATTGTTTCATTAGGATGGTGCTCTATGAAGTGCAACATATAAAACAACTGTTTCCTTTAGGATGATGCTATATGAAGCGTAACATATAAAACAACTGATCAAACTATTGTCTCATTAGGATGATGTTCTATGAAATCTTAACATATATGCCAGCCACTATAGAAACACATGGCTTTGATGGACTACCTTACACAGTGTGTAGGCCTTCAGATAATGCATGATGATGTGATGACCTTAACAGTAAAATTGTATTATGTAGCATGCATGTCATCTAGAGATGAAGCAACCTTCCAACTTCATCCATTTACAGAGTTTATGATGGTGTTATAGAGTTCTTACCAATCTTCTTTTGTTTCTAATATTTGATATAAGATCAATCTACAATTATTATGATTAATCATCTAACAAAGTTTAGAAAGTCTATAATATAATCATAGGAATCAGCTGATGATTTATGGTACATAATAGGTTAATACTGGGCGTATACCATATTGACAACAATGGCTTGTTATTAAGCAGTATATTGTATGTCAGTGAGCTCAAATTTCGATATATTTGCGACTCTTGGTACTAGTATAGGCTGATACTTAAGACTATGGAAAAATTCATGATCAAGTTGCTTGTATTGTTCAACTCCCAGTAAACATTTTTTACGTCTTTTCTGTGCATGAGAGTGCATACGTAACTCTATTCAATGTAATTGATGTTTATTCAATGTAATTGATGTTTGTACATACTGACATTTTAGGACTTCTGTGACAAAGTCTGGTGATGCATCTCCATATATGACTTGACGAAAAAATAGAATCCAGTCATTCCATACCATTTCCAACGGAGGCTTATCGCGCAATTTTCCTTACATCACCTATTAGCCTCTGCAGAACAGGTCCCATGCTAACAAAAACTAAAAGTTTATTTATAAACATGAAAAACACTCAAACTATTTATCCTTGAGTTAAAACATAAATATCTATGATAATGAAAACATCTTGTGGATTTTTTGAGCCTTCATATTACATCTTTTACAAACTTGTTCACAAATCTTAATCCTATCATCGAACTATGAATAAATAGAACATATTTAATTTTGTGTATAATCAATTTAATATCTTCAAAATCACTGTATACAATTAAATTTAAAATATGATACATACCTCTAACATGAAAGAACTCACCAAGACCATGGCAAGGCAATAGAAAAGAATTTCATATTTAGTTACATTATATTACTAGCATTATCTAGTAGTTTGTTAAAAAATAATTCTGCAATATTTTGATTAGCATATGCTTCATCAAAAGCAACAAGACGATAAGTCTCTTTTGAATTTTCTAATTTTCATTAATCAAATGTGTTGTAATACATAAATAAGCTACTCTTTTCCTAAAAGTCTAAATATCTAGAGTAAGAGAAATTCGACAATTGAAGACTTGCCAAATAAGAAATCAATATTTGCTTTCACTTTACCATGTTTTATTATATTATGCTGGCAAGTTTAACAAGAAAAATGTTTCAATCCTAGATGAAAATGTTCTCTTATACTTTCTTCAAAATCACCTTCTTCTACCAAATTAAATGGTAAATTTATTAGAATGCCAAACCTTATAATTGACTTTCCAGGTTTAACTGAACCGAAATTGATGTTAGAAAGAGTATTCGTAGTGAATGATTAAGAGAAAAGAGATTGGCGGATATCAAGTTGACCTTCTTGCCCTTTGTCGCGACCTTTCATATGGCAGCTTAAGTGGGTAGTCCCTAGTGAACGATGTGTGTTTAACAACCTTTTACATACGGGGAATTTTGCCATTTGCCAAATTACATTTCCAGCATCATCTTTGTCTCTGACCTTCTAAAAAACAACTCACTTTAGAGCAATACCTCTTAGAAGGAGAGTTGAAGTCTTACTTAACGAATGAACTTAAAGTAATTGAAGTTAGTCCTACAGGTGGTATCTCCTTGGACTCATTATCATAGTAAGAGGATAAGCCATAAAAATAATAAGAAATGAGAAAATGAGAGAGATAAAAGAAAAAATAAAGGTTAAATTGCATTAATATTAGAAAACTAGAGAGATTAGAGGCTAAATTGTAATCTTAGAAAATGACATATATTCGGGAATTATAGAAAATTTGGTAGAAAAATACAAAAATAGGGTGCTCTATTTATAGAGATAGCTCAAAATAAAATTTAAAAAAAAAAAAAACATGTGGAAGACGATTATGCCAAACCTTAAAAGTCAAAATTATGTAGACATTGCCCAGTAGTGGTAGATATAGAGAATTTCATGTCGGCCTATTTGTCTTAAATTATTTTGCTATTATGTAATCGTAGGTATGAATTGGCTGAGTGTCACTCATGCAGTCATTGATGATGATGGGAGAACCTTAATATTTCACTTCTCTAATCATTCTCTCTTAGGATAATTACTCTCCGAGTGAGTGACATCGGAGCAAGAGAACAACATGTGGGAGAGATATCTATATCTGCTCCAATGATATCCCGGTGCCTATTTAAATTCATTACTAAATATGTATTTCTCCATTTACTTTGTCAATCTTTCGACTTTGATTTAAATTTCAAAGACGAAATTTTTCGTTAGATGGATGACTGTAATGCCCCTAATTCTTAGGCCATTTTATCGGTTTATTCTGTATCACCTGTATCGGTCCAGGAGCTCGGATACTGATACAGGTGAATACTGAGTAAATTGAGTTATATCTCTCATCTAGTCTTCAATTTCAAAGTCCGCAGAATGAGGATCTTTTATCTTATTATTTTAAATTTTTTCATATTTTTCTTGAATTATTCCGGATCGGCCAACTTTTAAGAAAATAACTGATTAAAATAATCAAATTAAATCATTAATTCCAATTTAACTTCCTACCAACTTCAAATTCATTTCCAGAAACCCAATAATCATTCTTGACCAAATTTGAATTAAATTTGAGAAAATGACAATTTTATAATTAAGATGAAATTTAAGAGTTTTTAACATGCTAGTATACTCACTTTCCAGCAGTTGTTTGACCTCACAAATAAATTCAGAAAAATCTAAGAAAAATCAGGCTTCTTCCTATCGTTCTCTTCATTTTCTCTTATCTTCAACCCTAATTATTTCTCCAATTCTCTCAAATAAATTGCTAAATATTCAGCCTAACAATGAGCTGAAAATCCACTATATTCTCTATGAGTTTTGTTGTTGAGTTTTCCTTCTGCAAATAACCTCTAATCTTCTCCACCAACGTAAGAAAACCTTCTCTAGCACCTGCCCTTATTTTCTAGAGTGATTCTTGAAAAATTTCTCCACTTTTAAAGATCAATCACATTAATATCAGTTCTTTTGCGATTTGGATTCAACAAGAGATAAGAATACACTCTCAAATCTTTTAAATTTGTGATCTCTTGATATAATCACATCATATATGATACAAGAGGCAAAATGATACCTTTTTCCATGTTATAAATACTCAAACATGCATGTATCTTGAGTTTCATTGCACGTGTCATGCCGTACATGTTATATATGCGCATACCGTTTCGTGCCCAGGTATATGCAGCAATCCATCTTAGAAATACTAACTCTTATATCTTAACTTCAATTGGCCTCATTAAAGTGCAATTAGAAAGATAATTTACTAAGTTACAATTCATCCAACTATAGGGAAGCTTAATTTAGCCATTTACCTACCCAAAAATAATTTGAAAGTTTAGCCATTACTGTTGTCCCAGATCAGCAGTTCTGCAGTAGCAAGTCTACGGTAAAATGCTCATAACTTTTACTCTAGAACTCTAATTGAGCTCATTCAAGTTTCATTGGAAAACTAATTGAATTATCTAAAACTAATTAAGATCTTAGACTTTAAATTTAATATTATCTTGTCAAATCAAATATGCAATTCACAACTATACTAGGCTCATAGCAGCAGCATGTTCATAGTAAAACAATTATAAATTTTGCTCTAAAACTCTAATTAAACTCATTTAATATTCATTAGAAAGATAATTAAATTTTCTACAATAGTACAAAATCTTAATCTCTAATTCTATTTTGCACTAATCAAATAAGACCTAGAAGTCTAACATGTCCACTGAGTTGCAACAATATAAATATATATATCATGTTCGTGCATATATTGCTTGATTAATGATATAATACACACATGCACATATTCAATCACTCTTATTATTACATGTATAAATTGATTTCAGGCCTGTCAAAATTGTCTTGGCATATATTTCATATTCATGCATATAGCACTTGATACATATGATATACATGTACACATATTTAATTATGTTATTACTTATACATGTTATTTTTACTCGAAAATGATACCCCATGCATGTAAACATTTGCTGTAACTCTTATACCTATCAGTATTACTCTTATACTTGCCAATATCGACGTGCGTGTCGTTTCATTTTCACCTGACTATTGATACATGAACCCTTATTACATATAACAACTTGATAAATTGATACTTAGTATTTACTACATCGTGAGTGTAGGAAAATGAATGGTGCAATGGAACATGTATTGTGGGGGTTTCTTGTCATGCTTGGGATGCATCCGCTGATCTATGAACTGGTACTATCAGTTTCTAAGTTTGCCTAGCAGTGGACGGGCTCGTATAGAGACCGATATTTGAGGTTTTGATCCCGGGTACACACGGGATTTGAAATTCTAGTATTCGTTTGTTGAGTGGCGGACCGGTTCGTGTAAGGACCGGTGTTTGGGGTCGTGGTACAGGATATGCATGGTACACTCCTGAAACACATGATTATTCCCACAATTTAGTTCCAAACAAATAGGATAGAATTTACACCCATTTTACTTGATCATATTATGCCACTTATACCATTACTTCATGATTCATATTTTATTGTGCATACTTTATACTTCATAATTCATATGTATGATCATGCTATATTATATATACTATTCATAATTTATACTATATTATGCATACTATGCACCATATGATTCTTATTATATTTGGCACACCTTGTTACTTGATCATGTTATATTGTATAAACTATATATATCATGATTCACGTTATATTTAGCATACTTTAAGATTCATACACATTTATATTGCCTCCTACGAGCATGTCCAATGCATATTCTTATATGGTTTACTAGCAGAAGTAATAGTAGCAGAGGAAGAGAACCTACCTCTTGAGGATCCCTACTTCTAGAAGCAGGCCAAGTACTAGTAGCCATTTCACGTAGAATCTCCATTCCTTTTATGTATATATTATTTTAGCTTGTATGTGCATATGTATTTTACTTCCTAATTCTGCCCGCGATATCTGAACACTCTTATATATATTCAGTATTTATATTACTTTATTCTAATACTGTACTCGATTTTGTAAGAGCAACCTTTTTATATACATATTGCTTATCATTCCAGTATACATATTTTTGGATATTGCTATATTCATATACGTAATGATGTGGTAGATAGATTCAGACCTGCAGTGTATATCTCATATTTGTCCGTTTCCATATCTCTTATCAGTGATTGTATAAAAAATAGTCTCCTACACTCCGGTATTAAGAGTACCCGCCATTGACACCCTATCCATTATTAGGACACACATTCGGGCTCACTAATGTGATTTGGAGTGTCACAGAGTGCTAAAAATTAAAAGTTTAAATATTGGATATAAATTATTGTCATATCACCACAAATATTCTTATTTTGAAAAGATAACATTAGCCGATCTAAAGATTTATTTAATTCATATGAAAAGCAATCTAATATAGGAGACAATTCAAAATATTATTACAATTTAGAACCAAATTTAAACCTAAAATATAGATAGAAGTAAACTGCATCTTCTTTTGAGATACTATGAAAGAAAATGAAAAAAATGACTCGTCACATTCTAAAACTGGAAACCTACTAAGTTCTTCACTTTTCCCGACGTACACTTCCAACTTTGAAGGTACTCTATCCTCAGTTACCTGCAACTCAAAAGTATAGGTGTGTCACACCAGGATCTTTAGAACAACCTAACAAGTACTACAAAAACAGAGGTAATATCACACAGGCACGCTATATATGTACATATATACATAATGCACAAAATAAATATAATAGAAAATATATATGGGAGTTTAATAAAACCTATATCTTCGTAACTGTGAATCATGGACTTAATTGTACTTGTCTTGAAAATAGTGATGATAAACTGAGAGTAACCACATGTTATTAATGACACTAAGCAAATATAATAAAATGAAAATAAACATGAATATACAACGGGATATATCTCGCATATATATATATATATATATATATATATATATATATATATATATATATATATATATATATATATATATATATATATATATATGCATGTAACACCCTCATTTTTCAGCTGCTTCCCAAAATGGAGGACGTTACTTATTACTTGCACTAGACAACCCAATAGTCATAGGATCTTTAAATAACCGTAACTACTGCCACAATCAGATGAATAAATAACTTATCTGAAACTGAAATGATTTCATTTATACAAAAAGTTCGTAGCATAAAATGGCACAATATTTTAAATATGAACACAAAAGAACCAAAAGAGAAAGCAGTGTCCAGACAAAAGTAAATATAAACAAAATATACAAAGATTCTCCATATGGTACTTCGCTTGCCTATTGTCACTCGATCTGTTCAACAAATTATGCATCTTCAACTTGGGCTAGATCCCCTTCTTCACCTTCCAAATCTGGGTTCAAAATCCAAGAGATTAAACCTAGCAAGCAACACATTTAAAAAAAAAGAATTGTGTACTATCATAGTATATGAATATAAGTGTGCATGAGTATGTTTATATCAGTGTTGTTCATTTACATAAAAATTAAACACGAAAGCAAGTATATAAATAAATGCATAAATAAATAAATATGACAATAACTAAATAAACATGACAATAAATGCTCTATCTATTTAATCATATATTATATTGTCTCTGTCATCGTCCAATTTAATTGTATTAATGGATAAGATAGCGCTATTCTCCATTATTGTATAAGTGCCCGTGTATACCCGGAACCAGCCACAATATTCATGGCGCTGAACCATGACATGCCGCTAGGCACTATAATCAATTTTCGTATTGTATTACAGTAACGGACATACCACTCTGAGTAACAATTATCAATTGGTGATTCAATAATCACCCAGACTGCTACAGTAAAAAAATTCCGGCCCTAACAATACAATCAATTCTTATATGGTAAGACTCTTATCCATCATATAGTTTCTCCCATCCCTGTGTTCATATTACATTACGCACATGAAAATTTTATTTTTACATGTTTATTTTTCCTTTCCCTTCTTTAATTGTTTTTCAATTCATAATAATATGCTTGCATTTCCATGACTGTACATGACATGTAGTATCATAGCACATGATTTGTAATATCAAAACACATGACTTGTAGCATGATAAATTAACACATGATATATTAGTACACAATTATATCACAATTCATATCATTAAAATTATTTCAATAATCAGGTTCAATTCTTAATGTCGGTCAATAACCCAATTTGGAAACCAAGTGAATCATGTAATAATACTATATTAATTCTATCTATCAACTATTTCCACTTATTTTTATTTTTTTTTGTCAGGCCCAGACCTAGACCCAAGCCCACTGTCATTTCTTTTTTTTTCTTTTTCGTTTCTGGGCTGTGCTGGCCGGCCTAGTTTGTTATTATTTTTTTTCTATTTTTTTTTTGCCCAAGTTAAATCCAAGCCCACTATATTCTTTTTTTTTTCTTTATTTTCTCCTGGGCTGGGCCAGGCCCAGTTCCCCTTTTTTTTCTTTTTCTTTTCTTTTTCTTTCTAATATCTCGGCCCAGCCTACAAAATTTCTCTGCTCTCCCTTTCTATTACTACTGCTTCTTCCTCCTCTTCTTCTTCTTTACCTTTTTCTTTTTTTTAATTTTTTATTTTCTTACCTCTTTGCAAAATTTTTTGTAAAAAACACAATTATAAATATGAGTATTCTCATATCGAAATTAAATTTTCTACTCTAAACCGAAACTTAATTTTAACAAAATGGCCAACATTTAATTACTTCTAAACAATACAATCAAAAAGAAAAATTATATAATTAAAAAAAATAATCAATAGAAGAAGGAAACTGTGTTACTTACCTCAGTTTGATCTCGAATTCTCGGTTTGAATTCTTAGTTTGGTTTGATTTTCTTTCTTCTTCTTCTTTTTCTTCGCTTTTTCTTTTCTTTTTTGCTTGGTTTGGCCGAAAGACAGAAGAAGAAGAGAGTGAAGTGGAGTTTTGAAGAGGAAAAAATAATTCAAGGATAATTTCGTAATTTAAACAAAACTGCTTGCATCTCCATTCGCCACCTAAAGTCTTAGCTTGCCACGTGAGTTCTCCGTTCGACAGCTCAAACCGACTTTCTTTGGGGGTGTGCCCTTAGAAATCTGTTATAGAAATGGTGTGTATAAAGTAATTTCTAATTTATTTAATATTTTATTATTTACGGCTCAGGCAAACATTTTCCAAATACTACCAAATTTATGTAGGACAGAGTACCCAACGAGAGAAACTCTACAAAATTATTCGTTTGTTATTTCGATGTCCGGAATAAATGAACCGAAATTCCGAAGTAATTAGAAGGATAATTTTAATATTATTAAATTAGCAATTTTGGGAGTATTTTTCGGTCTCGTAAGAAAAATCTCCAAAAATCCTAAATATTACAAAACTAATAATCACGAAGATCGAATTTCATTTGGATTTGTGGATTTAAAATTACGTTCACCGAATGTTATTTTGGTGTCCAAAATTGACTTCGGTGACTTATTTGGCACGATTGGTTTCAAGAGAGTAATACAGATAGCTCGAAATTTGGAGTATTACATCCTACCCACCTAACAAAAGAATTTTGTTCTCAAAATTCTAAATTAAAAGAAGTGCTTGTATTCACGGGTACCTATTTATATATAAAAATAAAATTCAATTGACATAAATGATCATGAGAAAATGTATGGGTACTTTATTCTGATATCCTTCTCAAGCTCCCAAATTAAATCTCTTGGTGATTGTGTATCTCAGGAAATAAGAACCAACGATATCACTTTATTCTTAAGGACCTTCTCCCGTTGGTCGATAATTGCTACGGGATGTTTCTCATACTTTAGCTCTAATTTCAAATTTACCTCAGACAGATCCACTACTTTGTGCTCTTCACCCAAACATTTTCTCAGTTGTGATACGTGGAATACATCATGAACAGCTTCCATGTCTGGTGGTAATGATAATCGGTAGGCAAGACTTCCAATCCTTTCCGCGATCTCAAATGGCCTGATGTATCTTGGACTGAGGTTTTCTTTCTTACCAAATCTAATCACACCCTTCATCGGGGATATCTTAATAAATACTTTATCTCCTACTTCAAACTCCAGTATTTTTCTATATTGATCTGCCGTTTTTTTTGTCTGTCTTGAACCGCCATCATGCGTTCTCTGATAACCTTCACTTGCTCTGTTCCTTGACTAATCAACTTTGGCTCCAAAATACTTCGTTCTCTAACCTCGTTCCAACATAATGGAGATCTGCATTTTCACCCATACAAAGCTTCAAATGGTGCCATTTTGATACTCTCCTGATAACTATTATTATAAGAAAATTTTACCATATACAAATAGTCTTCCCAAAATCCACCAAAATCCAACACACATGCCCTAAGCATATCTTCAAGTACTTGGATAGTCAGTTCTAATTGACCATCAATTTGTGGATGATAAGCTGAAGATAAATCCAAATGTGTTCCCAGACTATCCATTAATTTTTCCCAATAGTATGATCTAAATCTTGTATCTCGATCTAATACAATCCTGGCTGGAACTCCATGCAATCTCACTATGTCTTGCATAAATTTTCTGGCTAATATTTCTGTTGACTGACCAATTCTAAATGGAATGAAATGAGCCGATTTAATCAGTCGGTCTACAATTATCCAAATTGCATTATTGCCCTTGGTGTCTCTAGGTAAGCCTGTAACAAAGTCCATCGATATTTGTTCCCACTTCTACTCTAGTATTGTTAGGGGTTGGAGCAATCTAGCTATTTTTTTATACTCAGCCTTCACTTACTGGCAAGTGGAACATCTAGATACATATCTGAAAATCTTTTTCTTCATGTCTGACCACCAGAAATACTTTTTCATATCCTTGTACATCTTATTGCTTCCAGAATAAATGGAATATGTTGATCTATGAGTTTCCTGTAAAACTCTATCTCTTACTTTCCCTTTTGGCACTCATAATCTTTTCTTGAATCTAATAGTCTTATCTGAGTACATTTTCATTTCTGATCTCTTGCCTGCTTCTATTTTATTTTTTAATCTCTGAAAATTTTCATCTTCAACCTGACCTTACTTAATTTACTCTATCAATGGTGACTGCAACTATATCTTCATAAATTGTGTTGTCCCTCCTCGTAAAATTATTTCCAATTTCATCCTTTGCATCTCCATTAAAAGTTCTTTCTGCTGAATTAATCTCTCCACTGCTGGCCTCCTACTCAGTGCATCTGGAACTATATTGATCCTTCCTGAGTGATACTTAATTTCTAAGTCATAATCTGCTACTAACTCCAACCATTATCTTTGCCTCATATTCAGTTTTTTTTGAGTGAATATATACTTAAAACATTTATGATCAGTATATATTTCTACTTTCTGTCCTAATAAATAATGTCTCCAAATCTTCAAATATGAATCACTGCTGCTAGCTCCAAATCATGAGTTGAATAGTTTCTCTCATGGGGTCTCAACTGCCTTGATGCAAACTCAATCACTCTCCCATTTTGTGCCAACACACACCCCAATATCTGTTTTGAAGAATCACTATAGACCTTCATTCCCCAAGAATTGTCTGGAATTGCCAACACTGGTGCTGTTGTCAGTCTCTGTTTTAATTCTTCAAATGCCTTATTACATTCCTCTGTCCAGACATATTCCATTACTTTCCTAATCAATTTAGTTAGAGGAGACGCGATTTTTGAAAAGTCTTGTACAAACAGCCTATAATATCCATCCAACCCCAGAAAACTCCGAATCTCCGACACTGATTTCGGTACAGGCCAATCCATTACAGTTTCTATCTTTTTAGAATCAGCTGATACACCATCTCCTGAAATTATGTGACCCAAGAAAGCAAGCTTATCCAACCAAAATTCACATTTGCTCAGTTTTCCATATAATTTTTGCTCTTTAAGAGTTTGCAAAACTGTTCTAAATACTCAGCATGCTCTTCTTTATTCTTAGAGTAGATAATATATCATCAATAAACACTACCACAAATTTATCTAGGTACTGAGCAAAAACATGGTTCATCAGATTCATAAACACTGCGGGGCATTAGTCACTTTAAATGGCATCACCAAATATTCATAATGACCATGTCTGGTTCTAAATACAGTTTTTAGAATATCTTTTTTTCGGACCCTTACCTGATGGAATTCAGAACGAAGATCTATCCTCGAAAATACCCTTGCTCCTCCCAATTGATCAAAAAAATCAGTTATTCTTGGTAATGGATATTTGTTTTTTATTGTTACTGCATTCAAACCTCTATAGTCCACACACAGTCTTTGAGTCCCATTATTCTTTCCTGCTAATAATACGAGAGCTCCCCAAGGTGAAACACTGGGCCTCACAAAACCCAATTTCAGTAGCTCATCTACTTGTCTCTTAACTTTTTCTAGCTCTACAACTCCCATTCGATAAGGTGGCCTACAAACTGATTCAGCTCCAGGAATAATATCAATAGTAAATTCTACTGTTCTTACTGGTGGTAGTCCAGGTATCTCTTCAGGAAATATATCTAAGAATTATGATACTGCTGTGATCATTTTTTCTCCTACTTCCATAGCCTCCAAAACTCCTCTTTTTGGGGACATTTTAGATTTAGCTGGTTCTAGAGATTGACTTCCACCAATAAATTCAAATTCCGAACAGCCAGGAATCTGAAATATTACCCTTTTTCTCCTACAATAATTCACTGTATGGAAACTACTCAACCAATCAATGCCTAAGATAACATCATATCCGCCTTCATTGATAACTAATAAGTTGGCATAAAATTCTCTTCCATTAATTACTAAGGGATATAGCCTATATTCCTTATTAGTCATGATATTACCGTTCCCAGTCTTAATGTTCCACCTCACGGTAAGATTGCAAAATCAATAGAATTGCGGAAAACAAACATGATAGAGATAAAACAGTGTGAAGCTCCAGAATCAAATAGAGTAGTTGTTGTTATATTGCCAACTAAAATCATACCTGCCACGACTTTCCCAGTGGTCTGAGCCTCCTCAGCATTCATTAGTCTAACATGTCCATGTCTCTGTCCTGCTCCTCTTTGGGCTCTGGCATAGGCTTGTTGTGTCTCCAAGGATCTCTTCTGGTTCGATCCTTCAATCCTCCGATCCTGTGGTCCCACAGCAACTGGTCTCGATGCTGACTGATAAGGAACTCCGCCTACTGGTTGTTGTCTCGATTGTGCCTCGGACAATTAGTCACCCGATGATCCGCTGACCCGCATATCAGACCCCCAAAGCTCTTCTATACTGCTTCTGAACATGCCCCAGCATATTGCAGAAATTGCATACTAAAGGACTTTCTTTATTAACCACTGCTTGTCGCTTTGCCGGAAGGCCTCCAAATCTCTGGGAAGAACTTGCTCCCTGATTAAATGGCCTTTTAAATATCGCCGGCCTCCCTTCCTTGGCTACTTGCTCCAGGTGACACGCTGCTTCAAACATCTCCGAGTAAGTCCTATAGTTATGACCTGCTAGATACTCCCTTAGATGATACATCAATCCTTATTGGAATATATGTGCTCGCTCCTCTTCATCAGCTACCAGGTTTGGAGCGAATCGACTGAGCCTCACGAACTTTGCAGCATAGGCGTCTACAATCAAATCTCCTTACTGTAGTATCAGAAATTTCTTCCTCATTTCCTGCCTTGCTGATGCATGGAAAAATCTGGCGAGAAATGCTTCCACAAACTTCTCCCAGATTAGGGGTTCCTAGTGCTTTACTTCTTCAGCAAGCCACCACGTTCTAGCTATATCAGTCAATTGTACACATACTACCTCTACTCGATTTTCTTTTGGAATTCTTGCAGCTCTTAGAAGATTCTCTATATCTACAATCAACTGTTCAGCCTTTAGTGGTCCTTCTGTCCCAGAAAATACTGATGGCTGCAGTCTCCGAAAGTCCAACATCATTCTGATTCTTCCCGGCTCTTTAGACTGCAACATTCTTTCTAATATCATTGTCGTGGTCTCCTGTGTCTGTGCTACTCTTTGCACTAGGCTCCTAAGATCAGACGTATCATCTATCGGACTTGCACTCGTACTCGCAGGAGATCGGGTCGACATTATTTTGCAACGGACCAGATAAGAATCAATAAAAAGAATTCAAAATAGATATCTCAAACAAATAGAAAACAATAGGATAGACGCGATACTAGATCTGATAGATATTAAAGAATAAGAAACAATTATTACGAATAAGTCACAGACATGCTATTATGTGGCAGTAGACTTATGGTTTTCCACCTAAATCTAGGCTCTAAAACCACCCTGTAACGCCCTCATTTTTCAGCTGCTTCCCAAAACGGATGACGTTACTTACTATTTGCACTAGACAACCCAACAGTCATAGGATCATGAAATAACCGTAACTACTGCTACAATCAGATGAATAAATAAAATGTCTGAAACTGAAAAGATTTCATTTATACAAAAATTTCATTACATAAAATAGCACACTACTTTAAATATGAACACAAAAGAATCAAAAGATAAAGCAGTGCCCAAACAAAAAGAAATATAAACAAAATATACAAAGATTCTCCAGATGGTACTTCAACTGGGGCTGGATCCCCTTCTTCACCTTCCAAATCTGGGTAAAAAATCCAGGAGATTAAACCCAGCAAGTAACACATTTAAAAAGAGCAATTATGTACTATCGTAGTACATGAATATAAGTGTGCATTAGCATGTTTATTTCAGTGTTGTTCGTGTACATATAAACTAAACATGAAAGCAAGTATAAATAAATGTATAAATAAATAAACATGACAATAACTAAATAAACATGATAATAACTGCTCTATCTATTTAATCATATATTATATTAGTCTCAGTTATCGTCCAATTTAATTGTAAAAACTGTATTAATAGATAAGATAGCGCTATTCTCTATTGACGTATAAGTGCCCGTGCATACCGGGGACCCGGCCACAATATTCATGGCGCCGAATCATGACATGCCGTTAGGCACTACAATCAATTTTTATACTGTATTACAGTAACGGACATACCACTCTGGGTAACAATTATCAATTAGTGATCCAGTAATCACCCATGCCACTGCAGTAAAAGAATCCCGGCCCTAACAATACAATCAATCTTTATACGGTAAGTCTCTTATCCATCATATGTTTCTCCCATCCCCGTGTTCATATTATATTATGTACATGAAAATTTTATTTTACATTTATTTGTTTACTTTTCCTTTCCCTTTTTTAATTGTTTTTAAATTCATAATAAAATGCTTGCATTTCCATGACTGTACATGACATGTAGTATCATAGCATATGATTTGTAATATCAAAACACATGACTTGTAGCATGATAAATTAACACATGATATATTAGTACACAATTATATCACAATTCATATCATTAAAATTATTTCAATAATCTGGTTCAATTCTTAATGCCAATCAATAATCTAATTTGGAAACCAAGTGTATCATGTAATAATACTATATTAATTCTATCTATCAATTATTTCCACTTATTTTTATTTTTATTTTATTTTTTTCTTTTCTATCAGGCCCAGACCCAGGTCCAAGTCCACTGTCATTTCTTTTCTTTTTCTTTTTCTTTTACGGCTGGCCAGCCGAGTCTGTTATTATTTTTTTCTATTTTTTTTGGCCCAAGTTAAATCCAAGCCTACTATATTCTTTTTTTTTTCTTTATTTTCTCCTGGGCTATGCCAGGCCCAGTTCTCTTTTTCTTTCTAATCGCTCGGCCCAGCCCACAAAATTTCTCTGCTCTCCCTTTCTATTGATGCTGTTTCTTCCTCCTCTACTTCTTTTCTCTTCTTTTCCTTTTTCTTTTTTTTAATTTTTTATTTTCTTACGTCTTTGCAAAATTTATTGTAAAGAATATTTATAATTGTGTTCTTTACAATAAATTTTGCAAAGTGGCAAGAAAATAAAAAATTAAAAAAAAGAAAAAGGAAAAGAAGAGAAAAGAAGTAGAGGAGGAAGAAGCAGCATCAATAGAAAGGGAGAGCAGAGAAATTATGTGGGCTGGGCCGAGCGATTAGAAAGAAAAAGAAAAGAAAAAGTAAAAAAAAAAAGAGAACTGGGCCTGGCCTAGCCCAGGAGAAAATAACGAAAAAAAAAAATATAGTGGGCTTGGATTTAACTTGGGCCAGAAAAAAATATATCTACTTATCAGTCAAAATATCAACAAATTACTGTACAATTTTTATGTGAGTATGAAAACAAACTCCGAAAATAGAATATAAAATTTTAAAGCCATCCATGGTGATTTGATAAAATTTCTAATCAATTTAGTGCACCGCTTATGCATCAGTCCAATACCGGTGCAGCTGAGAAAATATTTAGTTTGAAGTCATAATCACAACCAATTAATGTAAAATTTTTATGAGAGTGTAAAACCATACTCCTAAAATAGAATATAAAATTTCATTGTGATTTATGATGATTTGGTACAATTTCTACTTAATAAAGTGCACAATTCAAACTCCGGACAGATATGGGTACAACTGAACAATATATCTACTTGTCAGTCAAAATATCAACCAATTACTGCTAAAGTTTTATGAGAGTATGAAAACTCACTCCTAAAACAGAATATTAAATATTAAATCTATCCATGGTAATTTGATGTAATTTCTAATCAATTTAGTGCACAACTTATGCACCAGTCCGATACCGGTGCAGCAGAGAAAATATTTAGTTTGATGTCATAATCACAACCAATTAATGTGAAATTTTTATGCGAGTGTAAAAATATACTCCTAAAACAGAATATAAAATTTTAATGTGATTCATGGTGATTTGTTATATTTTTTTACTTAATAAAGTGCACAGCTTAAGCTCCGGACAGATATGGGCACAACTGAGAAATATATTTAGTTATCAGTCAAAATTTCAACCAATTACTGTGAAATTTTTATGAGAGTATGAAAATACACTTCTAAAACAAAATATAAAATTTTAAAGCTATTTATGGTGATTTGATACAATTTTCATATCAAAATGTCAGCCACTCTATGTGAAATTTTTATGAGAGTACAAACACAAAATCTTAAAACAAAATATAAAATTATAAAGCAATCTTTGGTGATTTGATATACTTAATTGCACGACATATATATGACATGCACTATAACCAATATATGGAAATGAATAGAAATAAGTGAAACATAGAGTAGGATAATATAAAAACATATATGTATTTCTTGTGATTTTACATCAGACCACTATATCTCTCCTTGCGCATTCAATTTGGTGTGTTGTTTTAACCAAATATCATCTGGTGCTGCTTTCTCACCCGTTATTGGATCCCTCTGTTATTATGAGACATGTATTATTACGTTATAATCAAAATATTTGTAGACCAATGGAGATCTGATTTATATTGTTATAGTATAAATTTTAATTTACATACAGTTGCTTTTTCAACCTCCGCAAATGATTTGGTTCCACAGTATTAATACCTTTTTTGTTACATTTAACTTAATAATATGATATCTTTCCAATATGCAATTGCTTCTATTTAACATTTCAACAATAATAAAAAATTCCTAAGATATAAAAACCTTCCTTATATATATATATATTTTGTCCTTCTCTCTACGTGCTTTTAACTGAACAAATTTCATTATTAGTGTTTAAGATATTCAGAATGCTTTTTTGTTTAATTCATTGTTATATGTATCTAATCTAACTTTTATTTTCTATTTGTAGAATCATTTGCATTTGTGAAGTAAAAGCCATAAGATTAAAATTTCTAAAAGTCTTCTTTGCAGTTTGAAGTTCTTCCAGTATCATTCTTAAAAGGAAAAGTCTCTACACCAAAATTGCAGTTACTTGAGAAGTAGAATGCACAAAACGAGAAGGAGATGATTAAGGTGAAGAATACCAAGACGAAATAAGGAAGGGATTATTGGACGATCAGTATGAGTGACTCAGTTACATAGTTCTGAACTAAGAAGAACTACAATTAATGAAATAGTAAGAAGTGGATTAAGAATTGTCATGATGACTCACTCCACATATAAGCAGCAACATGCTGCAGAATCAACAACATTCTGCATAAACAAAGCAAGTATTGCACATGAAAACAAATTATTGATGAGGTATGATAATGTAGACAAGACAACTAAGCAGTGTTGACAACTAGAATTAAATTATATCAAATAGAAAATGTGGATAACTTATAAGCAAGAAATTAGTAATATCATGTGTGAACTATATAAGTGAAAAGCCCAATTTTCAACTTGACATTCCACCAAATTGTCAAGATAAGTAATTAACTACACATAACAGCTACAACTAGCTGGATATCACTTCCTAAAATTTTGCATGATCAATTTATCCTGGTTCCACTAATAAGAACAACTAACATAAAGGATGTATGTAGTATAAATCAACATAACAATTTATCCTTTCAATCTTACTCCAGAAAGTTAAATGTGAATTTTTCAGAAAAAAACACACATGTGCAGGGATGGGCTGCGGGGAGGGCAGCGGAGAGGGGCTGCGAGGAGGGTAGAGGGTAGGGGATGCAGGGAAGGGCTGCGCGGGGGAGAAAACACACCTGCGCAGGGATGGGTTGCGGGGAGGGGCTGCGCGGAGGGGATGTGGGGAGGGGCGTGGCAGGGGGGGGCTGCAGGGGGGGGGTGTCTGCGGAAAGGGGATGCGGGGAGGGGCGCGGGGTGGGGGGAGAGTCTGCGGAGAGGGGATGCGGGGAGGGGCGCGCGGGGGGGGGGGGGGGGGGGTGTCTGCGTAGAGGGGATGCGGGGAGGGTGGGGATGCGGCGAGGGGCGCGCCGCATCAGATATTGCGAAGTTTATGTGAAATTTGTTGCGGCTAGTTAGGTTTTATATAATGATAATAAAACATTTGTATTATAATTATAATTCTATTTGTATTATAATTATAATAGATTTAGAGGATATCTAGTTATCATAGGACTTGGATAGATGGCTGAGATTGGGTTTAGGTTAAATATATAGATTAAGTTAAGAATTATAATTCTATTTGTATTCCATTTACAATATAAAACAGAAGTTATTTTATCATATAGTATCTGAATAAATGGCCGAGATAAATTTAGGTTAAATATATATACATTAGGTTAATCATTGTAATTCTATTTGTATTATTTTTATAATAGTTCAAAGAGTTATTATATCATAGGATATGGATAGACGACCAAGATTAGGTGTAAAAAAAATAATTAAAAAATTGAAGTCTCATGATTGTTATAAGTTGATAATTTTATAGAAGTAATTAGAAATAAAAATAAATTTTGTGACAATATAATCCCTCACAAAACAATTGTTTGTGACCAATAAAAATAAAAATAGTTATAATTGATTTCCATGTTTTAGTGGCAACTCTTTCTCGTTGTAATTGAAAATTTTGTGTTTTAGTTACAATATTTAATTTTCGTCACTAAAAACACAATTTTAGTGACAAGTAATTATATTTGCTACTAAAACATTTTATGTTTTAATGACAATATTTAGTTTTCATCACTGAACAATTAGTTTTAGTGACAAGTTTTAGAGTTGTCACAAAAATAATTTATGTTTTAGTGATGGTATTTAGTTTTCTTCACTGAACAATTAGTTTTAGTGATAATTATTTTACTTGTCACAGAAAAATTTATGTTTTAGTAACGAACTAGGGTTTTCTTCACTGAATACTCAGGTTTAGTTATGCGTGTTTTCGTTGTCACAGAAGATATTTATGTTTTAGTGATGACATATAGTTTCTGTTACTAAATACTCAGTTTTAGTGACAATTTTTTTAATTGTCAAAAAAAAAATTTATTTTTCAGTGATGATTTATAGCCTTCGTTACTGAAAATTATGTTTAGTGACAATTTTTATTTGTTGTCACTGAAATATTTAAGTTTTAGCAACAAATTTTAGTTAGCGTCATTGAAAACTATTTTTTAGTGACAAGTTTTAGTCGTCGTTACTAAAAAATTTATATTTTAGTAGCGATTTTTCGTTCTCATCACTGAAAACTATGTTTTTGTGACAAATTTTTATCGGTTGTCACAAAAACTTATGTTCTTGTGACAATTATTTCTCTCCGTCACGGAAAACACAATATTTGTGACAACATTTAATTTTGTCACAAATATTCAGTTTCAGTGACAATTTTAATACTTGTCACTAAGATATCGTCACTAAAGACATATTTTCTTGTAGTGTTCTCATACCGAAAATAAATTTTCTACTCTAAACTGAAACTTAATTTTAACAAAATGGTCAATATTTAATTACTTCTAAACAATATAATCAAAAAGAAAAATTATATATTAAAAGAAAAATAATCAATAGAAAAAGGGAAGTGTGTTACTTAACTCAGCTTGATCTCGAATCCCTAGTTTGAATCCATAGTTTGGTTTGATTTTCTTTCTTCTTCTTCTTCTTTTTTTTCTCTCCCCTTTATCTTTTCTCTTCTGCTTAGTTTGGCTGAAAGACAGAAGAAGAAGAGAGTGAAGTGGAGTTTTGGAGGGAGAAAAATAATTTAAGGGTAATTTCGTAATTTAAACAAAACTGCTTGCATCTCCATTCGCCACCTAAAGTCTTAGCTTGCCACACGAGTTCTCCGTTCGACAGCTCAAACCGACTTTCTTTGCGGGTGTGCCCTTAGAAATCTATTATAGAAATGGTATGTGTATAAAGTAATTTCTAATTTATTTAATATTTTATTATTTACGGCTCAGTTAAATATTTTTCAAATATTACCAAATTTATGCAGGACATAGTACTCGACGAGGGGAACTCTAGAAAATTATTCGTTTGTTGTTTCGATGTCCTAAATAAATGAATCGAAATTCCGAAATAATTAGAAGGATAATTTTAATATTATTAAATTAGCAATTTTGGGAGTATTTTTCGGCCTCATAAAAAAAATCTCCAAAAATCATAAATATTACAAAACTAATAATCGTGAAGACCGAATTTCATTTGGATTTGTGAATTTAAAGTTACGTTCACCGAAGGTTATTTCGGTGTCCAAAATTGACTTTGGTGGATTTATTCAGCACGATTGGTCTCAAGAGAGTAATACAGATAGCTCGAAATTTTGGGGTTTTACAATATATATATATATATATATATATATATATATATAATATTGAATTAATTTGAAACAGTCGGGGGGAAAGATTACATGTTTTAAGAGCGTCGTGTACATAGCTAAGACAACGACCCTATGACTTTTGGCACTGCCCTAGCACCGCACCGCTAGGCACTCAAGAAAAATATAATGGATGAGCTTATGCTCCCAGGCCCGACGCCCTATAAAATAACACAACGGTGATCCAGTAATTACCAAGGACCTTCTAGATTAAGTCCCTAAAATTCGGCTACACAACCTAAAAATAAACTTCCTAAAATATGTGTTCCAGTTCATCCTTTTAGTCCCCCACAGCCCCATTATTTTGTTTTATGTCTTAATTATATAATTGAATCAAAGCTAACATGTAAAAGACGATATAAAAGTGTCTGCATATATTGGTTTTAAATTGGTTTTAATCATTATTGGCCAAAAAAAAAAGTTTTTAAATAATCGGTTAATTAGGATAAATAAATAAAGTAATTATGTCAAAGAAAATGTATCCTTGAAACAAAAATAATCTTATATAAAGAAATATTTAAATACTTTTAATTTATTTATTTTCAAACCATAAAGTAACTTCAAATTTAGTTTTTGAGAAATGCATGATAAGTAGAAGAGACACGGACTCTACATACAAAACGACGACAAGTATAAGAGTCTAAAGAGACCAAAGGATCAAAACTTGTTAGTGTCCAATTAGAATGGACACAATAAGACACTACAATCCAGAATTATAGACATATACCTTACCATGAATGATTTTGTCTTTGTTATCGGAAGTCCTTGTCTCTCAGAAATGATCGTAATTGGTTGAATAATTCATCTTTACGTTCTACATCCTTGCTATGTAATCGATAAATAGTATTAGTAGTGCTAAATTACAATAATGAATTATGTCTTCCAATGGCCCATCATTGAGGTTTTACAAAAAAAAAAAAAAGAACGCTTCATATTATTAAGGAAAATAATTGCATAATTTAGGGAAAAGCAGATATCAATCATTGTTTATAATTTTTTTTATTTCAATTTTTTAATGGACACTAAAATTAATAGGTTTCAAAGGTCAAATAGAGAAGGACAAGAGCGATTTACAACGAAAAGAATTTGTATCGAACCAATAAAAAACTGTGCAACCAAAATATGACTGAAATGTAGTTTCTGCATAACTCTTGATATTTAGATAATAATATGAAGGTTTCTTTTTTTGAAAAATAATAATTCCTCTTATTAATTGATTAAAATGTAACTTGATGGAAATCAGAATAGAGTGTTTGAATTTAGATAGAAAATTTAGATAGGTTTGAGTTTGAGTTTGATAGTCTTGATTAGATTTTTATTGTTACAGATTTAGATTTTGATTTTAGATAGAATTTTATTCTTATCATTATTGTTAGGATTTCCTATAAATAAGTCTTGTATGTAGAAATTGAAAAATAATGAAAATTTGTTAAAAATTACTCCTTGTGTGAATTGTGCGATTCAAAATCTTTGTACATTGATTCATTGAGAGTGGATGTGGATTCGCCTAGGTGCCGAGGTCCGAACCCATTTGTTCCTCCAGAAATACCTTAAAAAACCATAATTTCCAAATTCGTACCCTAATTTGACTACTGTGCTACGTTAATAATGTTGATCCATGAATCACGGTAGGACTTGCTAAAATAGGAAATAAGGTGGCAAGGTTTCACAATAGTGATTATCACGTTTTTAGATTCCAGAATAAGGCATTTTCGCTCCCAAGTTTTCTCAGGGCAGGTTTTTATTTTATACAGGCTTATACAGAACCAGAAATCTGGGAAGGCTTCTATAGAAGGAAACTTTCAGTGAGTTCAAAAATTCATTAAAAAGACAAATCAAGCTTGAAATAGGGTTTGGTCAAATACTGTACATAGAGAAACTTGCAAGTCATGGGCAGGTGAAAACATTCAAAACATCCTAAAGCCCTCATCATGGGGGTTCAATAAAGAGGCTCAGAGAAGGACACAGCAGTATGGCCTTAGAACGTCTTATTGTGAGTTTTTCCAATCTGCCATCAATATCTGCCCCTAAATCGATAGCTTAAAAAGGAAAAGAAAATGCTACTTTGGTCATTGGAAAATATATAGATTCCACTACAGGTAGCCACAGAAACCATGTGACATGAAAGATAAACATTTATCGTAATACATTGCAGCAATTTACTTTCCTGCCAATATCAGTCTCCAAAATGTTCTACTCAATATAATACATGTCCTAAAGAAAATAACTATACAACTATATAACACAAACCATTCTACTGCGAAGCTTTGTTCACTGTACATGTGTAGACACATGTACTGCTAGAGCACTTTATAATCATATCCATTTAATTATGTATATTTCGAGTCCCAGCCTGCCTAAAACAGGGGCGTGGCCGGGCACTAGGACAGAGTCCATGTAAACCTAGCCCCTTTTGACGGGAACAACTGAACACTAAGAATCTATATTACTAGAAGATATAAACAAAATACTAATAAGGGTCAATTGCTCAAAGAATGCCATTACTAATATTCAAGCATAAGAGATGGGTGCGATCACCTTAAAGAAATACTTTTCTTCTATGAGTTATGTAATCTTTTATCCTTTTGACATCATTTCCAATGTATAACATAAATCAAATGTTAAATTAAAAAAAAAAAAAGTTTAATCTCAATTATCTACATTATACTTCTAACCTTTGTTCTCTAGCCTACTCTCAATCTCACTTCCTCTTGAAACTGAAGATATTTTGTTCGGATTATCAAACATTAGACATATCTAATGCTCAAGCAATCAATACAGGACTTATTAAAAGAGGCACTAGTTGGATAGCCCATATATCTAGCATGGCTACAAAACCTCATGGATATCTCTCCCTCCATGAACAAGGAACCAGACGTCAAACTTGTGATACCCTCTCATTTGCTTCTTTTTGATTTCTCTATCTTTTTTTGTCTTTCTTCTTGATATCATTGCCGACTTACGCATTATAGGGATTTACTCAAACAATGCTAGCCACCAAATCCTTCGTTTGGGGAACACAGGTCAACCAAGGAGTCCATCACTGACAAATTCAGTTGGAGATCCAAGTATTTATAGATCGAAGAGAATAACCTTCAGGACATAAATTTTCTATAATGTTTTGTTAAAGATAAGAAAAACATATTCAATAGTTTGATCCATCATAAACATAATATTTTGTATATTTGATACACAGACACACATACACATATAACCATCTTGCATTTCCACTTCATAATTCCTCAATGGAGGAGTCTCCTCAACTATTTGTTTCTAATTCCTACTTTTGTTAACAAGTTAGGCATGTGTTGACATCTATACTTAGACTTGAGAGGAAGTGTTAAGAGTATTTATGGTATTAGAGGGTCTATATGTAAACAATATTTTTCTTACAATATAAATTGTTGACTTTTAAAGTATTAATTAAGTTAATGAGTGAGCAGTATATGATTATGATATTATTTGCTAAATTGCCAATTAATTAAGTATTGAAGGATGTAAAATAATTATTGCATAGGAGACTCTTGACCAAGTGTGCAAATGAGTAGTGCAAGGAAGAGATTTCTACATCCCATAGGAATGTCACACCACAAGGCTCTTATTTTTTTTATTTTTTGTCACTAAAATCTCACTGGGCCAAAATGAGGAGGAATGATAAAAAAAAAAACCAATTCTCTTCCAACAAGAATAAAAAAGAGGAGAGGAATTAGGGAGTAGAGAAGGAAAATTTGAAAATTATTCATAAATAGTATACACTCATATAAATCAATGCGCAAAAGATGCAAATATGATGCAATATGGTAAAGAATAATGCAAATTTGAAAATTTTAGGATATAGGACATTATTAATATGATAACAAAACTGTGCAAGTTAATGTTCAATATCTTGAATATATCAAGAATTTTCCGGCCATCTAAATTAATAGTTGTGTGCAACATTATACTATTTACTAGAAAAGTAGACATGTGATATAAATATAATGCTTCTACAAATCAAATAGAATTGTTAATCCATTACTCATAATTTTGTTTTTGTAACTTTCTAATTCTTGATACTTCCTAGATATGGCTTTCATATGTTTAGGATACATGGAAATTCTTGGATACAATAGAAGAAATATACGAGAAATATGGGTCGAACATCGGAGTATTGGAGTATCGAATACGTGTTCGATACTAGTATGGCTCAAAGTATCAATGTTTCATAGCATTCAGTCTAACGAAATTAAGGAAATGTTGAATTAGCTGATTTCTGCCAAAATAGAATTTAGTAAAAATTTTTTCCTCTATAGATTTGACCCTGCTGCAAAAAAATACCATTATGTTTACAGATAGGTCCAAAAGTTTTACAAAAAGTACAGAAACACCCTTTTTCTTTTAACTCCCCTTTACGAAATAGTATAATTCCAAAAATTTCCTATAAATATTAGAAACTATCCTAAGCTATTTTTAGCATAAGCTATTTTTAGCATAAGATGAGGTTATTATGTTGGTTTATAATTTTACATGACCAAGATGTGAGCGTATAGTCTTCAGATATTATTACCAATTCCAAACTAATAAGCTATGACTCGTGCTTGAAAACTTACCACTAGAAGATTGAGAAAAGAGTTGTAGGGTGATTTCTCGGAACAACACGTAGCACATTTCTAGCAGAAAATTATTCTAAGTGTTGAAATTTTTTAATAATATGGATTTAATAAAGTTATTGATATATTTTCGTTACTAGGGTGTTTTTTATGAAAATAAATTTTCTTATATATGCACAGTTTTTGGATTATTTTATACATGATAAGCTATATGCCCCATCATGAAAATATTTTTTTTCCATGTGGGAATACCTTCGGTATATCAAGAATAACATCAGTTATCTCATGAAAGTTATACATAAAGTTTAATAGCAATAATTATCGACTCTATGAGCATAAATTAATTTTTCCTCATGAAGAGCTATGCTAAGATACAATTGCATCGGCAAACTGTTTATCATTGGTTACGCATTAATATGCACGTTATTTTACGCACAATATACATGTTGGTTAAGAAAGACAATTCTCCTTATGCCTCTTTAGTGTATGCATCTATCAAAATTAAGTCATGCAGAATATCAATGTGTCTCCTCCTTAAGAGTAGATATATTGCACAGACCTTGATGAAGGCAACCATTACAAGATTATACTGGTGAGACCCACGCCAACAGGAATTTGTTGACTGCACTCAACCATAGACCTGACTAATTTCGTTGCATTAAAGATTATTTCGAATGCTATCATGTGAAATATAATACTTGATTTACACATGATTTATCTTTGGCTATCATGTTATCATATGCTATTATCTTGAGATTTGAAAACTTAGAACTTAACATTTCTATTAAATAGTTTGCTTCATGGGTTGTATTAGTGAAGAGCTCAAGGTCAGCTAGTTGGAGATATCATTTTGTGGCTGGTTGGAGATATCATCAATATTTTTCAAACTTTCATGTCCATATATACTAACTAGTTTGCTTCATGGGTTGTATTAGTGAAGAGCTCATGATCAGTTGGTTGGAGATTTCATTTTGTGGTGGTTAATGCTTAGCTCTAGTTATCACAGGTTCAGGGTTGGAGGCACATGTGGGTAAGGTGTGGGCAATTAATTGCCAACATTATATCGGAAGAATTTTCTTAGGTATAGGAAACTGTCCCCACAAATTTAAGAGAAGAACAAATTAGGATTGTAGAAATTTGGAGAAAACTGAAAATAAACTAAAAGATAAATATCAATTTAAGTCTCGTACTAAGGTGATGTCTCACTCACTCTTAACAAATATATGATAAAAGATTTACTTTTTTTTTTAGTAAATCACCATGCTAAGAGCAAAAAGGATTTTTAATTTAAACATCTCATTCTCTTCTTGAAAATGCTGTTTACAAATCTTATTAATAAAAAATAACCAATATCTAGCAAGATCCCTAACAACAAAATCAAATCTAAGAAGATATTCAACATAAAACCTAAACTAAATTTACAATCTTCAATATCAAATCTTAAAAAAAAAAAATCTTCAATAAAAAAACTAAAATCATATAAGAATCCTAATCAAATCTAGCCTTTATTATCCAAACCAAATAAAATCCTTCATCAGATCTGACCTTTCTTATCCCCATCAATTCCTCCCAGGATTCAAAACATTCATTTCCGATGAATGAGGAGATAAAAAATATAAACATGTCCAGATTGAATTGATCAGCATCCTCATACAAAATATTTCAATCGGGCCATGGTAACGGTCAAGAAACTGTCACTCACGTATTAAGTCTAAACCTAGACAGTGGAGGTGGAAATGACTTCTGTAATAGATGGGTTAAAATGGTTGGTGAATCTACTAAGTCACCCAATTAATCAGGTCAGCATTCCCAACAAAGTAAATATGGCTGGCAATTTGTTGTAGCTATTAAATTTATAAATATGGATGGCAATTTGTTGTAGCTATTAAATTTATGTCACAATGCAACATTTCATTCACCTTTTTGTCTAAAGTTTGCACAATAGCTCTATTAGTGAAAACAGAATTGGAGAGAACCGTGGAACTGCTATTCCAAAAGATGGCGAGCCTGGGATCATATTTGTTACCTCGTTTCGAGCAGGAAATTCCTATGCCCCTTCTTGTACATCTACTACAATTTGTAAATATCCTCGGTAAATACAATCCGTCAATGAAGCTCCCCGCAAAAGTTTTGTATGAGATATGCCACTGAAGCTACAGGTTGATAGGCATGTCATCTACGAGAGTACGAAGTATTTTTGTAGATCTCTCTTTATTAACATGATCAACAAGTGAACCCATACTCGGCTGAAACTTTATAGTTAATTCCGACTAAAGATCTTCAGATATCTAAATAATTGGCTTTTCATGAACTTCAGCATTCGGTTTAATGTCACATACACAATCAAGAATGAAAATATCTACCGTGATCTTATGCGTGATGTCATCATTGTCATTCTTCCGGATTCAATTATTCCTTTTCTCATTATGGTTCCGAAGACATAGTTATCCAAATCTTTTGTTAAACCTGGCAAATCATCAGTCAATTCTCTGAAACCCATCAAGTAAAAATTGAAGTTCTTCTATTTTTGAGGAAGACTTGTCAGTCATAAGGACTCTAAAACAACTTAAGGTGCTCAACACCTCGAAAATGACTTTAATGATGTTTATCATATATGGATAATAGTTACTCTGGTACAGTTCAACTTGGCTTGCCAAGTCAACTTTCTTTTGAAATTAAAAGAAAAAATGGAGGATTTGAACTAGGATTCTAAAATAGTGAAATAGAAAATTTTAGCTTCTATACCAATTTGATGAGGGATCGAAGTCAAATTAGGATTTGTGGAAGGGGAATTTGGATTTGGATTAATTTAGAAATAACAAATTAGGATTTTGTGGAACTTGGGAAAAATTGGAAATAAACTAAAACAAAAAATTAATTTAGGTCTTGCACCAAGGTGATCTCGCACGTACTCTCAATAAATCTACAATGAATTAGGATTTAATTTTTGTTAAGCAAATCACCATGCTAAGAACAAAATGGATTTCTAATTTAAACATTTCATTCTCTTCTTAAGAATTTTATTTATAAATCTTATTAATAGAAAACAACCAAAATTTAATAAGATCCCTAACAATAAAATCAAATTTAAGACGATATTCAACATAAAACCTAAACCAAATCTAAGTTCTACAACTATAAAACATAAATAGAATATAAGAAAATATTCAATAATAAAATCTAAATCAAATCTAAGAAGATTTTCAACAATAAAACCTAAATCAAATAAGATTTTTAATTGGATCTTACCTTTACAATCCTAATCAAATAAAAATCCCAAATCAAATCTGGCATTTATTATTCCCATCAATTAGTCTAAATGTTGGAGCATGGATATGTAAGGTCATAATGATCTGAGACCTAGAATTATGTAATATTATGGGATGAAACTTTTGGAACAACATTATTAATACATGGGGTTTGTCCACATATCTTTATTATAATCAATTATATGTTTAATTCAGGCTCCATAATTCTCTGGGAAGAGAAATGTTGTTGGTTGTCACTAGGTCCTGAACCTTATTGTTGGGTTAAGGGCGTGAGGATAATAACATAATAGCCAACCTCAATAGGTATATGTTTTCTAGCAATTTCTAAATCATTACATCTTTATTCCCCTTAATACCTCACCACTCACTTGCATTCACCATTTTATTCCTCTTGTTCTCCATATCTTCATCTCTTTCATTCTTTCTTTTTCTTCTATCTTTGTTTTACTCCCTCTTTGCTCTCTACAGCACCAAAGCCTTTATCAAAAATTTTGGATTCGCTACACGAATCGTTTTTGTCCATTTCCTACCATGGGCTTTTCTTCCTATACATTAAATTTTTTCAAGTCCTTTCTAATTGCCTCAGTCCAAGTTCTCTTGGGCCTACCTTTGGACTATCCTCACCAATCCAGCAACTATAATTTTATCCCTCTCTTAACTTGAGCATTTACTTGGCTCTGTTGCACATAGCAAAACCATCTCAATCATTTTCCTTTAGTTTATCGTAAATAGGTGCAACCTTTCTACAAAAGCACTCATTTCTTAATCTATCACTTAGTGTATTTCCACTTATCCGTCTGAATATTCTCATTTCTTCTACACTCATCTTTCGGACATGTTTCTTAATTGCCCAACACCTTGATCCATACAACAATTTTGGTTATATAGCTACCCGACAAATTTTACTTTTTAGTTTCATGGGTACTCTAAGATCCTAGCATGCTACTTTAACTAATCTACTTTGACTTTATCAGATCAGTGCCTTCTCCAACCTACAAGTTCACTAGTGTATATATATGTTCAACCCCTTATATCAGATTGGTGCCAAATCAAAATGCACGATAGAAGTAGTTGTAAGAATAGCTGCCTAGAGATCTTAAGAAGAATTTTACTGATAAAGAGTTCATGTAGCATAGTTTTAAACATTAAACTTCTGCCTTTGCTGATTACCTACCTGAAAAAACTTAGGAGTCGACAAAATAAGGTTCAGAGACAAAATTCAGCATCTGAAACTACCAGGCATCTCATTATCTATTATACAGACATAATAGACATTTTTCAGCTGTGAACAACTATGAACAGGAAAACACCATGGTGGGCAAGCACTTCAATATATTTTTTTTTTTCAATTTCTTAACCAAAAGCATGAATGATGATATTACAATTGTATAATCGCAACGGTATTTAACCATCAAGGAAAACAATTTACTTACCCCAATGTGAATGATCAAATGTAAATGTCACCTTCGTCATCACTGTCTGAAAGCAAATCCTCGGCAAGGAAGGCTGACCCAAATACATGAAAAATATCATCCTCAAGGTCATCTCCCTGGTATGCCCCATCCAACGCCTCTTCTTCCAAAAATGCAGATACGTCACCGCTACCACCACCACTAAATCGTGCAGAACTCCTAACAACAATATCTTCAGCTGCACCTTCTACCTCATCATCCACATCTCCACCCTCATAAAAACTAGCACTTAAAAAAGACCCTCCCTCCATCCCTCCATCTCCCACCCATGATCCCATATTCCTCCTCCCCAACCTCAAAACCTCATCTCCCACCTCCCCATTCTCCACCCGTGTCCACGGCACCCACAAATCTGCAAGCCGTCCCAGCGCCGTCCTCCCATCCCCTACCACCACCGTCCGCAAATCTGCCTCCCTAGCCCTCCTAATCATCTCACTAAAATCTGAATCATCTGACACAAGAAGCAACCAATCAACCCCATCCCAACCCCCTCCCTCCCGCCATGGAATGCCTGCATTTGCCTCTTGACCGCCCAATCTGCAGCCTGCGGCTTGTCCTCCACCGTCTTCACAAACACCCCAGCCCGCCTCTGCTCCGCCGCCAGCCCGTACCCGGTCTTCGGAGTCAGCTGCTGACGTGCAGCCTCCTCGTACTTGAAGTTGTGGGAAACGAACCTCTCCTTGTACTTCTGCCGCTTCTTCTCCTTGAGAGACCTCATCCTGTTGAGCTTCTTCTGGCGCTTGCGCTCGTGGAGCTGCTTGAAGCGCTTCTTGAGGTCGAGGTTGGTCTTGTACTTCCGGCCGCAGATGCCGCAGACGTAGGGGTCGGAAGGGATGGCGAGGCCCTTGCGCTCGAGGACGTCGAGGTGGCGCTGCTGATGGCGCTGGGCGATGACCCACTGGGGGAGGTGGGTGATGGCGTGGCGGTTTGCGTAGGCGGAGATGGTGTCGACTCGGCCGAAGAGCTCAGCGACGCGGCGGAGGGCGGCAGCGTAAGCAGAGGGGGGTGGTTGGGTGGTTGAAGGACATATCGATTTTGGAAGGAGAAGGGGAGTCGGCGGGATTGGGGGTGCACAGAATAGGTGTGGGTGTGGCTAGGAGATTAACGAGGTCGGCGGAGGGGTGAGGGGAGAGGAGAAGGTGGGGGTAGGAGGATGGAGCGGGTGTTGGATTCCTCAACATCATCACCAAGTGAGAAAGAAAATCGATTTCCTGGAAATGGGAGGGTGGTGACACGGGGAATTCTATTTACAGGTTACGGTTTTAAAATTGGTAAATAATTAAAATTTTATTATTTATTTTTTTACTAAATTATTTTTTAAAATTATAAATTAAGATTTTTTAAAGTTTAGAACTACAGCTCATCGTCTTTCTCCTTTATTTTTATTCTAGGACCTTTAAAAATATTTTTTAGTGGAATTTAATTTTTAAAATAAATACATCTCACACAAACCCATTGATTTGATTTCTTAACCTCTTAAATTTTTAAAATTCATATTCCTAAAAAAATCTGGAGAAATTTTAAATTCTTCGAATTCACTGTAACAAGTAAAATTAGGATTTGAAGTTATCCTTTGAGTTTTTTATTCAAATGGAAAATTTTAACATTCAATTGGTGTCGGAGGACAAATCTAAGATATAATTTAAATTTATTCTTAGTTTTTTATGTGTGTTTGTTTGCAATTTATTATTACTTATGATTTTTTTGTGAGGGAGACGTCGGCTGTTTGTCGAGTTTTTATACCTGACCAATATATTTTTAGCTTAGAAATTAATATCCGATTCGAAAAATTTGGGATCGGACGACATAAGGAGATAGAAAGAAGGAGGAGGATTAAACTTGAGAAAAAATTTGGGTGCATAGAGTAAATTGGTGACATTTCTAAATGGAAGTTTGGTGTAAAGAACAATGAGGACATCAAAAGTAAATTATAGTGTGTAAATAGAATTTCCCGGGTGACACCGTTTTGGTAGTGTGTGGGGAATTTACGATCCAGTTAGATTTTTGTGTGGTTGTTTCGTAGGGCGCCCACCAATTATCTAAGGGCGCCCTTCAAAATATTTACAAATATTACTAATTTGCTATCTTTTTTAATTTGAAAATTTTGCATCAAAGGATTGGGATGCATGGCTTTAGAGATGGGAGGGAGGTTGGCTAACGGTTGTAACGCACTACAGATACATGTAACGTTCGATGACGTATTGTAAACGAATACGCTAATTCTAAAATATATGAATATAAATATATACAACTGCCACAAATGCATATACATATGCATAGAATAAATGATAGGAATACAATAAATAATTTTGATTTTAACAAAATATCAATTCGATCATGAAAGGATCCAAAGAATGATAAAGTTTATAACAATTTTAAATTTTGAGTATTTGAAACAATAAACTAAAGTGGATAATACTATCTGAAATAATAAAAGAAATAGATAAATATTTCCTAAGAAAAGTTTTATAGCGGAAGTACCTACTAAGCGTCAGCTGACTCATTGAAATATCGTTCTAGTTGTGGTGCTTCCTCCTCCTCAGTATCCTACAAATTGTTTGAGCGTGTCTAATCAGAGTCGTTAGAACAACTTAGTAAGTACTACAAGAGAAGAAATAATAATACATAAGCACGCTATATGTATATATAAATAAAATATGAAATTTAATGAAATAATAAAATCATGATAATATCAACAAATCTAAATCTTGAAAAGAATGTGAAACATATATTTAAATTATATTTGTCTTGAATAGAATAATAAATCAACCAATAGTAGTGAAAATATATTTTGAGGAGTGTTGGAATTTAGCATGATGATAAAAGTTATATGAAACTGCAAAACTATAAATATATCACAAAACATAAAATCTTTAGGAAGAAGTAGAATATGGGTTAAATTGCAGTTATTATGAGAATGGTAATCGTCAATAGACATATTTATAATGAAAACATATCTTAAGGAGTGTTGAAATTTAATATGATGGTAAAAATTATATGAAATTGTAAAATTATAAATATATCACAAAACATAAATCTATAGAAAGAAATGGAACATGAGTTAAATTGCTGTTATTATGAGAATAGTAATGGTCAATGGACATATTTACATATACATGTTATGAATGAGATTGTAGCTAATATAGAAAAATAGAATTAAACCTTCACGTAAACATGATATATATTATTGATGTATGTTATGAATTATTTGGAACTGCTAGGAGGAAAGGCCACATGTTTTAAGAGAGTCCTGTACATACCCGGGACAACAGCCTCATGACTTCTGGTATTGCCCCAGGACCGTACCGTTAGGTACTCAAAAAAAAGATGGATGAGTTTACGCTCTCGAACCCATGACATGATGGTGATTCAGTAATCACCCTAGGACCCCCTAAGTTAGATCCCTAAAATTCAGTTGCGCAACCTATAAAGTAAATCTCTTAAAATATGTGTTCAACTTCCTCCATTCAGTTCCCCCATAACCCCATAATTATATGCATATATATATATATATATATATATATATATATATATATATATATATATATATATATATATATATATATATATATTAAGAGAGAGAGAAAGAGAGAGAGATAGAGAAATAAAAATGAGCTGACAACTCAAGCAAGTTACCTGAGCTGCAGTTCATTACACTATCTCAAATAATTTTTTTTAAAAAAATTCTTTTT
>JAYEPQ010000011.1:26722456-26772456 GCA_036321105.1 Dracaena cambodiana
ACACGCAGATTTAACGTGGTTCGGCAATATGCCTACGTCCACGGGGACACGATCGAAAAACTTCCACTATATCAAAAGAGGATTATAACTTTCTAGTTCTCAACCACAATAGAAATCACAAAAAAATCACACAAGATTTTGAGATGAAACCCTAACCTCTTGTTACAGTGATTTACCTTTTTTACTTCGGCCGAAAAATAATTACAGCAGGAGCAGCTAATTTTCCTTCTTACGGCCGCCACCACAAAATAAATAACCCAGCCGCCTTCTTCTATTTTCTCTAGCCGAAACCAAACAACAGCAGCCACAGTAGCCTCTAAATTATTTCACCAAAAATAATTTCAACACCACAAGCCGCCACAAAGAGAAAAACCCTTGGTTATTTGTTTTTTTCGGCTTCTTTTTCGGCTACAAAAACCCTAGCACCATCCCATATTTATATTATATCATAACGGGTTTGGGTCGGTTTTGGACCCATTTCGGTAGACCGAAACCCGTTGTGGCAATGGGCTCCATTAGCAATAATCTCCCACTTGGAGACCTATTGCTAAAAATGTAATCTCTATACATGATAATCCCAGTGTCCAAAGTTTTTACCTCGATTGTTCAAAGTCTCAATTTCAGCATTCAACACAAATACACCAAAATTGAGTAATAGCTTAACTTTTTCCCATCAACCGGTTTTGTCAACATATCTGCAGGATTTTTACTGTCCTCAATCTTCTCCAACTTTAATTTGCCATCCTCCAATAAGGATCTAATGAAGTGATACCTCAAGTGAATATGTTTAGTCCGTAAATGATACGCTGAGTTCTTAGCAAGATAAATTGCACTTTGACTATCACTGAATAACCTGCAATCCACTCCATCAAAGCCCAACTCACTCATCAATCGCTGCAACCAAATAAACTTCTTATTTGCTTCTGCAGCTGCAACATACTCAGCTTCTGTCGAAGATAAACCAATAATTGATTGTAATCTTGAAACCCAGCTTACCGCTGTCCCTCCTATAGTAAAGACATAACATGTGGTGCTCCTGCCATTATCTCTATCACCCGCATGGTCCTAATCCACAAAACCTTGCACATCAATGTTATAACCCCCAAAACATAAACAATATTTTGAAGCACCTTTCAAATACCTGAAAATCCACTTCGCCGCTTGCCAATGTTCCTTCCTAGGATTCTTCATGAATCTACTCACTACTCCCACTGCATGTGCAATATCTGGTCTTGTACTCACCATTGCATACATGAGACTCCCAACGGCCGATGAATAAGGCACATTCTCTATGTGTCTCGTCTCCTCATCTGTCTTAGCACCTTGCTCCTTTGACAGTTTGAATTGACCATCAAGAGCTGTAGTTACCGGTTTTGCATTCTCCATAATAAATCTCTCCAACACCTTCTTGATGTACCCCTCCTGAGATAACCACAATTTCTTGCTTTTCTTATCTCGGGTAATTTGCATTCCAAGAAGTTGTTTAGCCTCACCCATGTCCTTCATAGAGAATCTCCCTGCCAACTTTCTTTTTAGATCATTGATTTTCTTCATGCATGTACCTGCTGTTCGCCATCAAAATTGAATTTCTCTTTACTGACAATCTTTCAATAAATGATTACAATCTAACGGTTTCTCGTTTACAGAAGATGAGGAAGATGGACTTCCTCTTTGTTTAAAGCTGGGTTTCTAGGTAACTATGGAGGACGATCCTGCTATCCGTTGATACTCCGTACAATTTCTCTCAGTTGGCTAAAGGAAAAGAAAAAAGGGCTCTTTACTCTTGATTACAAGGGGTAATTTCTGGGAGAAGACGTCTCTGTCTCTGTCTATCTCTCTGTCTGTCTGTCCGTACTTTATATCTTTCGCTTCCCGCCTTTTATAGGGGGTTTGGAGTAACGTCCCGCCATATTTGCTCGTCCGTTAGCTCCCACTACTCTAGAAGTGCCGCCATATTCGTTAGGCGGTTGCTCCCACGACCGAAGTAACGCCGCTGCATTCTTTGGCAGCTAGTCCCACAATTCGAGGTGGCAATTCTTCTGTTCGGGTCGGGTGACTTTGTATTAAACCCCCACCCCGAAAGTTATAGATAGTGTCGCGAATCTTAGCTTTACATTTGCGAACCTGTTTTGCCGTCTGGATCACGGACCTCAATTTCTTAGATTCGCGGATCTCAGTTTCTTAGACTCGGGAACCTCAGTTTGTTAGATTCGCGGATCCGATGAGTTGCGGGTTTCTGTCTCTGAATTCGTGGATCTGCTTTGCTTTTCCAGGATTTTTCGTCGACAAAACCCCCTCCAAAGTTTCCAAAACTCTCATGATTCTTTGAGGAGTTTCGGAATACTTTGGATATAATGTTCTGTATTAGAACTTCCATTGCGTTTGCTTGAAGTCTGTGACTCTGTATTAGCGCCACTACTGCTTCTTGCCTTTGAAGGGACACGTCTCTGTATTAGGGGTGCGACTCTTTATCTTTGAGTAGAAGACGACTCTGTATTAGGGTCGCGAACTCTTGTTTTGGAAGGAAAACGTCTCTGTATTAGGGGCACGAACCTTCATCTTCATCGTTTGAATAGAAAATGACTCTGTATTATGGTCGCAAATTGTCTTTGAAAGGGGCGCGACTCTGTATTAGGGGCGCGAGCCTTCGTTTTTTGAGAAGAAAACGACTCTGTAATAGGGTCGCAAACCCTCGCTTCGGAAAGAACACGTCTCTGTATTAGGGGCGCGAGCCTTCGCTTTTGAATAGAAAACGACTCTGTATTAGGGTATCTGTATTAGGGGCGCGACTCTTCATCTTTGTCTTTTTGAGAAGAAAGCAGCTCTGTATTAGGGTTGCAAACTTCAACTTTTTGAGGAGAAACTGACTCTGTATTAGGGTCGCGAGCTTTTTGCGGGAACGCTGGCAGGCAGTTGCTTTTCTACAGCGTCAGATTCGAGGCATTTTTCTGAGCCGCATTAAATGAAAAGGTATCCACATTTTTCGAGCTAGATATCACTCTGTTCAGAGATCCTGGCCGTCAAATCACTGGCTATATAACCTCCACTTTTACGAGAGAGGTTGCCCTTATCTCAAGAAATTTGAAATCTGAATTCTTCATTTGGACTCCTTAGACTCCTCATCAAGCTCTAATAGCTTTTGATTCTCCGTGCGAAGGATTTTCTCCCTCTGCAAAAGATGCCGAAGGAAGCTTTTCCTTCCGATGCTGTTGCCAGTGGTCGTCAAGATTCTCGAGCAACTTCTAGGTCGATAGTGGTTCGGCAGGAACCCTTGATCGGAGATAAAAAAAAATTCGGAAGGCAGTCCCTTTTCTTGTTTCTTTTTTCTTATCTCTAAATCTGCATGTCTTTTGCAGTTGATTACGCCTTGAATCCTTAGCTAAAGGATTATTATCTTGGATATTCTGATGGCTATGATGGGAAAAAAGAGTTCAGATTTGACCATGTCTTTCCCCATTGTACAGCTTCGGATAACCAAGAGAGAGCAGATAGGATTCTCCACCCTTCTTGCTCAACATTGCGAGAGTTGATGACCAATGCATTTTTTGAAGGAGAAAATCGGTCTCCGTTGCTCAAACCTGTCTTCTTATTTGGAGACCATATTTCAATGCCCGACAGTGGTTTGGAAGATGGCGATTATAAGTGGCTTCGCTAAGTTGAAGGTCGCCACTTATTTCTTCCTAATATGGAGAGATCTTATCCATTTCTATTCTTTCAGTCCCTTTTTGTGCCCAGGTGAATGGACTGGCACATAAACAGGCCACAAGACGGTGTCTTGTTGGGGGGCTTCAATGCTCAAGGTGCTTTTCCTCGTGGTACTGGGAAGAGCTTTCGCGGATTGCTGCCGGGATTGCTTAAACACGATCTCCCCAGAGGCGAGGTTCCTATAATCGCGCAGACTTTCCTGCACCGATTTACCAATGCGCAAGGAGAGTTTCCTGTTCAGGATTTTCGTCCCCCTGGATGGGTTCATTGCTCTTCAAAAGGAGAGTGGGCAGTTTTGACTGAGTTCTTCTTGAAAACCTTCAGGGATCAGCTTCATTATGCAGGGCTATATCGTGCTATCAGGGCTGTTCAGCACGGTATTCCTACTAGTAGATTTCATTTTTTTGCTTTACTGGAATTGTACAATATTGATACTTGTACAGTATTTAGCCCTCGTGGCGAGTTGGGTTTTGCCCTTCATGAAATATATGAAATTTCTGGCTTACCCATGGGCGACATCCCGTACGAAGAGTATGTCTCTACCGGGAAAGAGCTCTATCTGTTGAAGAACCGGGACCCTTTGATTTATAATACTTACTGGGAATTGCTCTGTCATTACCATATTTGCACTCACACCTCTGGCACTCGTAATTTGAAGCCCAAGAAGTGGCTACAGTATCTTCTGCCCAATTTTTCTAAGGGTAGTCTCAACTTTACTCGCCTTCCTCCAGTTTCTGAAAAGGAAGCTAAGAGAAGAATCGCCAGTTTTGGGACAGATGCTTATGTCGCGGAATCTGACGAGGACGTCTTCAAGGCTGGAACGTCCTTTGAAAGTTTTCATTATCAGGTTCTCCAGCCTTTGTCCGATCCTGCCTTCTTGGTGGGCTTTTTAATGGTATGGTTGAAGAAGTGTGTTATTCCTTCGCAGGAAAACATACCCATTAGGGCCGTATACCCAGCAGTCCAACTTGCATTTGGTAGGCGGCTCAGTTTGTTGCCTGCGATGGTTTGCAGCATCCAGAGCGGACTGAGAAGATTATCTGACAAATTCTGTCAGGTGAAGGAGCAAAGGAAGAAAGGAGATCCGGTCATTAAGACTCCCAACCCGCGTGTAGAACTCCCTTATACTTATTTGATGGCTTGGCTAGTTCTATACTGCTCTTCTTTGATGAGTCCTGCAGACTCGCAGATTGATTTAAGTGCTCCCAAAGTGCAACACTATGAGAGGTCGCAGTGGAAGGGAGGCTACATGGCCGCGATCCACAAAACCCTTCGTCATTTCTCAACTTTCGAGTTGTTCAGATGTTTCCTATACTTCCCGAATGCTGGATACGGAGAAGAATTCGCGGACGCTGCTGGCGCTAATAAATTTACCACCCTATCCTCGGGATGTTTCTGGTGGTTGATAAATATCCACCCAGGACATTTGGTCTTCCGTTTGGAAAACCTCTGCTATATAGACCTTTACTACCCAAGTCGTTTTGCCCGACAGTTTGGGTATGATTAGCTTTATGTGGGCAACCCCAATAGAGAATTAAGCTTTGTTGGGAATGTTCTTGAGGGAGCTCGAGCTTGGTTTCACTTCGTCGCGGGTGGAACTCTTGCCAAATTTGATCTTCCGCTCAAGACCCCGAACTCAAGTATGAGCTTCGGCTTCTGTAAATGGTTTGCGGATGCTAACTCTGCTCCTCAGAATTTCAACGTACACCATACCAGTCTGCGGAAGATCAGAACCTGGTATACCCAGAAAAAGAAGGCTGGCAGCACAAAAGTGGCTGGGATGGAGGACTTCAAGGGGGACAGTGCGTCTGATGAATCAGAACGAAAGGAAGAGGACACTGGTGCACTGGTTCAGGCTGCTGTTCTTGATACTTCTCCTGATCCGACGTCGAGGAAGACTTCTCCTCCATTGCCGTCTTCTCCCGAGAAATCTTCACATAAGCGGAAGAGATTAAGGCGTCTTAGCGACTTGCCTACCATTCCGCGGAGGACTGATTCGCAGAGCACCTTGTCTGGGACAGGAACTGCAACACTCACTCTGGTTTCTGAGTCCCTCGTTGAGGAATCTTAGGAGGAGAAAGATGACTCATCTTTAATTCTCTGTTCCCTTAAGAGGCGTCGGAGTCAAGGATCTGTTCTCTACAGTGATCCTACTCCTGTTACTCGAGAGGGTTCTATTCCTCCTATTATCCAGGCCGACGTTGAAGTTGGTGCTCTTTCGGCTTTACAAGAGGACTCTGTGATTCCTGTTGCTCAGGACATTGCTGATGAAGTGCAAATCATAGGGGAGACCCGCGCACCAGACTCTCCAAAGGCAGCACCCCCTTCGGAGGATAAAGATGAATGGGGCGACGATGATAACGCCAGTAGTGATAGTTTTCGCTCTTCTACTCCTCCTTCAGATCATGGTAAATATGTCTTTTTGAGCGAGGAGGTTCGAGCCGAAGTATATGGGCCCGGAGTATTTGGTCCTGAAGTGTATGGACTTGGAGAATCCAGCGTCCAACCTTCAGGTCTTCATCTTCTTTCTTCGACAATTATGCTATCTTATCAAATAATACTGTAATACTTAACTGTCAATTTTTCTTTTCATTTTTTTTTTTTGCTAGTTCCAGTTTTGACTCCGGACTTGGAGGGCGCGAAGGTGGCTTCACCAGACAATACCATCGCGGGAGCTGACACTGGTGGAGCGACCGAAATTACTACTGCCACGGTTGACCCTTTAGAAGCAGTGATTTCCTCGGTTGCCATATCTATGGTTTCGGCTACAACTGTTCCAACTGAGGCTGTAGTTCAGGAGACTGTGATTGGTAGTTCAGTGGAAATCTCCAGAGGTGTCATTCCTCCTGTTGCAGATCAACTCGCTTCTGCCTCATCCAGTATTACTCCTTCTCATGCAGAGATTGACATGCTTGAGAGTGATTTGCTGAAGGACACGGTAGAGACTTTTCTTCAGTTTCTGGACCGCTGTATCGATAAAGTGCTAAAAGGGGTTCCTTTTGCTTCGATTGCCAAGATTCTCAACATTTATCCAACTGGTATTATTAGCATTGGTGGAGAGGATAGAGCTGCTCCTTTTAGGCTTATGATAACTCAGCTTCGAAGGCACGCAGTTCCGGAATTCTCTGTCGAAAATCAGAAATGCTGATAAGTCTGAGACAGTGGAAATCATCTTCCAGAAGCTAAGAGAGGAACAGCTTAAGTTCCAGAAGGAGACTCGAGAGAGGGTAGATGTTTGCAAGGCCTCTTTAGAAAAAGGTCAATCAGACCGCGAGTCTCTGGTTCTTCAAGTGGAAGCCACTGCTTCAGTTGTCAAGGGCCATGATCAAGCCATTGCCAAAGCCCAAGCTTTCCTACCCAAGATCACCAAGGAGCGTGAGGAATCAGTGAGGAATCTGGCCGATTTGTCACGTCGGAGGGACAATATATCCAGGGATCTCCAGGCGGTGCAATCTGAATTGGATTCGCTGGAGGCTGCTGCAGTGCAGAACGTTATCGCTAGTGACGAAGAACTGCGTCGCCAAGCTACTGTTCAAGCTTATGAGGTCCTTCAGCAAGACATTGATGACGCAGAGGAGAAAATAAAAGTTCTCTTGAACCATTGAGTTGTAGAACTTTTGTGTACACTGCTTTAGGTTCCTCTTTCTTTTCTTTTTGTTGTAATAGTTCCCTTGTCGTTTATGGAGAACTTCATTTTGGTCTTCCGAGGTGTGATTTTGCAATTGTTCTTCAAAAATTTGTAACGAACTTGCCCTCTTTTGTCTGAAGTTTGCGAACCATCGTAAGACTCTGGTGTCTGCATATCTGTTACGCGACTTTCTTAAGTCACGTGAATTTTAGGGGTTCGCGGATTTACACTTATTCATATCTGACCCGCGACCCGGGTTCCGGAATTCTGGTCCATGATGCTTCGTCTAGAAGCTTGAGGAATGGACCGTAGAGATTTTTTTTCTTTAGAATTTGTAGAGACTTCTGCGAGCTGTGGGATACAGCCGTTTGGTCGTGGAATTCCAAGCATTGCATGCCTCTATTAATGACGAGATCTCCGAGTTGCAATATCTAAACGTCCCATACAACAGCAATAAATTCTGTTGAGATCTGAACTGAAGATCTTGACCGAAGATCTCGGTCTTATCTCTTCTAAACAGTTAGCAGCTTGCCTATATAAGGCACCTGCTTTCTTCAATGAAGGATCATTCAGCCGTGAGAAAATTTCTTCTTGACTCTTCTCTTTCTCTCTTTTGTAGTCGATCCACCGGCGCAACTATGTCTTCTTCTTCTTCAATCGAAGTGATGGATAAGAGTTGGCATGCCACAAGGCCTCCAGACTGCATCGATCCAGCGGGGTGTCTCACCGACAAGATCCTTCTGACCGTAATCATTTTCCTTAATTAAGGTATGCCTCTTCTTCTGATTTATACCTTCCTCTTCCTTCTTTTTCTTTCCTTTTAACAAGGATTTGTTTCGGCTGCAGGAGATAACCGTAGTCATTCTCCTTAACAATGGCCCAGACCCGATGGGCTCGTAATTGCTTCCAATGCCTCAAGGAGCTTGGAAGGTCTCATGTATCTTACATGAGAGAAAAGATTTCGGGTCTGGGGCATTATTTTTCTTCTTTCCTAGTATCTCACAAGGTTGGGGTACTAATGACCAAGATCTTGAATTTGCGCAACCCGTCAGCTATATAGCTGGGGTTCGCATTCGGTATGCCCAGTTTTGAACTAATCAATTCACTGGCATCATTCCTGGGAGAACCAACCAGGAGGACCCTAACTGTGGTCAGAAAGAAGAAACAAGATTATGCTTTTTAAGCCATCCTAAAGAAAAGGAGGCTACAAGAGCAAATTGGAAGTGGAGGCCAGGGAGCAAACTTTTTGATCTGAACCATGCCGAAAGAGACGGTTACAGAAGTAAGTCTGTCATTCCCGAAGAAGGGCCTGCAGGAGCAAACTTTTCTGGATCTGAACCATACCGAAAGAGACGGTTACAGAAGCACGTTTTCCCTTTTTTTTGTATTTACTCTTATTGGCTGTATAGTACTTAGATAATTCTTTGTAATTTTGTTCTGATGATGAATAAAGAAGTTCTTTTCTTTCTACGTAACTGAGAGTATCTAAAAGATGATTCTGATGTTGATTACCAGAGGTAACTGTTAACTTGGTAATTTCGAAATGGATCAGAATTTTCTAAGTACCCAAAACTACTATGAATGAATGAACTTCCTTGTTGATTCGCCAAATGTGTTATTGACTTGGTAAATTTGATGGACAGGAAAATCTGGTTCGCCAGAGGTAATTTTTAACTTGGCAAATTTTGATAGAAAGAAAATATGGTTCGCCAGAGGTAATTTTTAACTTAGCAAATTTTGATAGAAAGAAAAAGGAAAATCCTGGTTTGCCAGAGGTAATTTTTAACTTGGCAAATTTTGATAGAAGGAAAATTTGGTTCGCTAGAGGTAATTTTTAACTTGGCAAATTTGGTAGAAAGAAAATCTGGTTCGCCAGAGGTAATTTTTAACTTGCCAAATTTTGATAGAAAGAAAAAGGAAAATCTGGTTCGCCAGAGGTAATTTTTAACTTGGCAAATTTTGATAGAAAGAAAATCTGGTTCACCAGAGGTAATTTTTAACTTGGTAAATTTTGATAGAAAGAAAATCTGGTTCGCGAACTAAAAGCTTTTTTGTCCGGGACTTGAACTTTCATTAACGAAGTTCTGATTACAGAGAAACTATTTGCTCATGACTAGCATAGAACTGCCCAGACCATATATGTGACTGGTGTTCTACAATTTTGCTAAGGATAATACTTTTTCAAGAACTTGCCGTTGATTGACATTAGGACCTTATCACCATTAGGCTTTGTCAACTGATACGCCCCGTTGGAGTAGACCATATCAATGATGAAGGGTCCCTCCCACTTTGGCTGGAATTTTCCTCTAAACTTCTGGCTTGTTATGATAGGTCTTCTAACTGACAGAACCAGATCACTTTTCTTAAAAGTCCTTCGTTTAGCCTTTTTGTTAAAGGTTCTGGAGATCCGCGCCTGGTATAGCTCAATACTTTGTTGAGCTTCTAAGCGCTTATCATCCAAAGCTTCTAACTCTTCGAGTCTTTGCTGATGCTTTTCTTCTCCTGTCATCCTTATTGTTAACGCGACTCCTAACGAAGAGATTTGAATCTCCAAAGGAAAGACCGCTTCTGATCCATATACCAAGGAGAACGGAGTGGCATTGGTGGGAGTTCGGACTGTGGTTCGGTATGCCCACATACATTCTCCAAGCTTTTCGTCCCAATCTCGTTGATTGGATGACACAAACTTCTTAAGAAGTTTTATAATGGTCTTATTGAAAGTTTCTGCTAGACTATTGGCTGCAGGGTAGTATGGCGATGAAGCCACATCTTAGATCCTGTATTTGTTGCAGAATCTGGAATACACTTGGCTTACGAACTGAGGTCCGTTGTCGTGAATTATTCTTTTAGGCACCCCGAAGCGATAAAGCACATGGTGCTTGATGAACTTGATAACATCTGAAGATTTTACTTCGGTCAGGGAGATGGCCTCAGTCCACTTTGAAAAGTAATCAGTTATGGCCAAAATGAACCGATATCCTCTCGTTGATGGTGGAGAAATTGGCCCTATGATGTCATACCCCATTGCTCAAACGGCCATGATGTAGCCGTCGGGTGGAGATATTCTGGAGCTTGATGTATAAAGTCTGCATGTATTTGGCAGGCCCTACACTTCTTGGCGTAGTTGACTGCTTCTATCATCATCTTAGGCCAATAATAATCCATCTTTCAGATTCTATTCCAGAGTTTTGGTCCTAGCTGATGTGCCCCACAGATGCCAGCGTGAGCTTCTTCGAGTACCTTTTGAGCTTCGCGGTTGGAAAGGCAGCGAAGTAAAACTCCGTCGTAGGATTTTTTGTACAATGTCTGGAGTTCCGCATTGTAGTAAAACCGGATGGCCCTTCTCTGAATGGCTTTGGCTTCTTTTGAATTTTCGGGTAATATCCCGTAAAGGACAGTCTATATAAGGAAAACGCCAATCCCTTGGCTCTAGGCTAGATGTGTAAGCGTCAGCTTCGTTTTCTTTTGCTTCTTCTTTGAGCTCATCCTTTGAACAGAACAATTCCTTACTGCTTACCATAATTTGCCTTTTAGCATGCTTGGGCAAGGCTAATGTAGCAGCCAAGGAAGCTAGCGAATCTGCATAAGTATTGAGGTGGTGCTTTATGTGGCTGATATAGAAACCAGTGAAACCGTTAGCGATCTTGATCACTACATGATAATACGGCAGGAGGTCTTCATGTTTGACTTCGTACTCCACTTTTATTTGGTTTACAACGAGTTGAGAGTCCCCATACGCCTCCAAATATTTGACCCCCAGTTGTTTGGCTATTTTTAAGCCGATTAGGAGGGTGTTGTATTCCGCGACGTTGTTGGAGCACGAGCTTGTCAATGAATAAGCTTGAGAAATGATGTGGTTGCGAGGTGAGACGAGAACAACTCCCACCCCCGCTGTCGTCTTTCCTTTGGATCCCATTCGGGAGGCACCATCAAAGAAAAATTGCCATACACCTTTTGAAACTGTATTCGATTCGGAAGACCTTCTCGAACCATCCTTTTCTGGAATTAAATCTCGTTCCTCCAACTCTCCTGGGATTTGTTCATATAACCTTGAGGATGCCGGGATTGGATGTTCGGCCAAGAAGTCGGCCACGGCCTGTCCTTTGATAGACTTCTGTGGGACGAAGTGCATATCATATTGTGATAGCGAAATAGCCCAATTGGATAGTCTTGAGTTTAATGACCCAGGTTTAGTCATTAATATTCTTAGAGGGTTAACTCTCGATACAACGCGGATAGTTTGTCCAACTAAGTAGTGTCGTATTTTCTGTATTGCGAACACCAACGCTAGACATTCTTTTTCCACGGGATTATACCGGTGTTTCGCCCCAATCATCATTCTGCTGAGGTAGTAGATGGCTTGCTCGTAGCCTGACTCATTCTTCTGCGCTAGCAAAGCGCCCAGTGAATGGTCCATAGCCCTTACATATAACTGGAAGGGCCTTTCCGAAATTGGGGACACGAGCACTGGTGGTTTCGTGAGATATTGTTTAATCTCTTCAAAAGCCTTCTGGCATGCGTCATCCCAGATGAACGACACTCCTTTCCTCATCAGTCTGGTGAAAGGTTGACATTTACCAGATAAATTTGATATAAACCTGCGAATGTACGCCAGCCTGCCTTGTAACTCTCTTAACTCTTTGAGGTTACGGGGAGGTAGTATGTCTTGGATAGCTTTGACTTTGTCTGGATCAAGATGTATTCCTTTCGAAGTTACGACAAAGCCGAGGAATTTGCCACTAGAGACCTCCAGGAAAGACTTAGCTGGATTCATCTTGAACTGGTACTTCCTCATGAGGTCGAACACCGTCTTCAAATCTTTCAAGTGATCTTCTTTGTTTCTGCTTTTAATTGCTAGGTCATCTATGTAGCACTCCACTGTTTTTCGGAGGTGCTCTTAGAAGAATGCATGCATGGCGCATTGATACATAGCGCCTGCGTTCTTTAGGCCAAAGGGCATGACTGTATAACAGTATACTCCGAGTGGTGTCCTAAAGGACGTATGCTTCTCATCATCGGGATACATTTTTATTTGATTGTATCCCGAGAATCCATCCATGAACGTCATGCGTTCATACCCACAAGTATTATCTATCATGATATCAGTGATGGGTAGTGGGAATTCGTCTTTAGGGCAAGCCTCATTCAGATCCCTAAAGTCTATACAGACTTTGATTTTTCCATTTTTCTTAGTCACGGGAACTATATTTGTGACCCAATCAGGGTGTTGTTCCTCGCGAATAAAGCCTGACGCGATCAACTTTTGATTTCGGCTTCTATAGCTTCCATGATCTCTGGGCGGAATCTTCATTGTTGCTGCTTTATCGGCTTAGCTTCTGGTCGGATCTTCAATTTGTGAACCGCCACTCTTGGATCCAATCCTGGCATTTCCTCAAAACTCCAGGCAAAAATATCGATGTATTCGTAGACGAGGGATATCAATTCCTTCCTTTCTTCCGAGGATAGGTTCTCACTTATAAATATGGGTTTAGGATTCTTTTCATCTCCCATATTGATTTGGATCACTTTATCTTCAGTTGGGGGCTCCCGTTGTTCAAACTGAATCTCCCACTCCCTATTAAGATGCTTGTCCCAATGGTCGTCTCTTTATGGTGAAGTTTACTTCAATTCTTCGTCTTCTTGGATCGCAGAAGCCATGTTCGCGGATACCTCGTGGAAGATCACACCTGTGCTGACATCTGAATCCCAGCATGATAATTCTGATGAATGATTGTACTGTCTTTCCTCAGCTTTGTCGCTTGAGGAGGCCTCGGAAGTGGTGACACATCCCAACCCCCTGCCGGTTCTCTGGTAATAGTCTGGCGTCTTCCCTTTGGGGACAAAAGGTTGAAAGATTGTCTTCCTTCCTTTTCCGAAATTCAACCCCCTACCTTCAGCCAGATTGTATCTCATTTTCTTCATTATTTCATGGAAATTTTCATCGTAATGGAAGAACTCGGGTTTTCCCTGTTCTTCCTCAGAATCTGAACATTTCTCTTTGTTCCTATGACTTACTCTTCCAAATACTATGGCCTTTTGGGCGCTTTTGGGAGGGACCTCAAAAATAGCTTGATCAGCCCTTTCAACGTCATCACTTAATTCATATAAGGATGATCGGATAGGTGCTTGGAAGGAAGTCAGAGAATATATCTCATTTACACAGTCGCTAAATGCATCTGTGCTAGTGCTTGAGGGCTCAGAATCAACACTAGAAGAATAAGCAAATTCCAGATTTTCATTTATCACCCATTCGCCATCAGAGTGAATGACGTTATTTATATCAAGGCCTTCGAGGCTTATCACAATAGACTCACCATCCCAGATTACATCCTCGGATTTCGAATTTTCGGATCCTAATTCTGTATCAGCCTCTTTGCCACTATCAGAGTCATCCTGAACGGACCGATCTGCGATGCCAAACACATCTTGATACAGCAACGCGTCAGTAAAGTAGTTTTCAACTCCTTTGAAGGGTTGTTTCTCCGCAATGAGTGTCTTCACGTTCGCGTCTTCGTCGACGTACTTCATGCATTGGTGAATGTGGAGGGCATGATCAGATTGCTATGGATCCAGGGTCTCCCCAACAGCAGGTTGTATGACGTGTCCGCATCTATCACGTAACACGTGACTTCCATTTTCAGGTCGCCGATTTGACACTTGAGCTTTATTTTACCCAGGGGTCTACTACCGTTAGCATTGAACCCAAATATGGTAGTGTTGGTTGCGGCCAACCTGTTCATCGGCACTCCAAGATATCGTAGCATCCTTCGCGGCATGATGCTCAAAGCCGAGCCTAGATCAACTTGAATACGATCAATCTCCGTAGACCCTATGTATCCTTTATAATACAAAGGGCAATGATGCTTATTACTTCTAACTTGCATATCTTCACGCAAGGGACGTTTTTACCAGAGATCTGGTGACATGTCGCGCAAAGAGACTCTCCTTCTTCGATCGTCTCTGGTATTTGTACCAAGAACACTTCTAAATCTTGCAGAGCCTCTCTTAAAGCTTCCCTAGTAGATTTGGAGAGTTTCAGGAGCTCGTACAAGGTTATCCTCGCAGGGATATTGGCTAACTGTGTTAGGATGTTGAACTGGAATGACTTTCGCGAGTCTTTCACATGTTCTTTTCCCTTCCTCCTTAGAACTCTGTCAAACTTCAGCTCCTTTTGCTTGACTTTCTCTAGAGATGGTTGAACATCTGTTGTTTGGCCGTAATTCTTTAAGTAATTTTTTCCCAAATGGGTCCCCGCGGAGGGAGGGTCTGCATCGGCGACTAAGGAATTTCTGTCGGTCAAAGTAGGAATGGCTTCATCGTCTTCGGAAATTACGGAAACGATATTAGAGGTGAAGACCCTCTCTCTTCGCTTCTTCCCAGATGAACTGGAACTCTATTGTTCATCATTTAGGAGATCAGGATGTACCCATAGTATCTCCCCCCTATCAGTTTCGAAGGGAAATAGTCCATTCTTTTGTTGTTGGTGTGGATCAAAATTTACGACTTGCATCGTACCTTTATGGATGGGCTGCACCCCGTCTTGAACTGTTGACTCTATTCAGTCGGGCGCTTTGCCGAACTTGACGGGCACCATATTTGCAGTCACTTTTTTCTGATGCTCTTGAAGCTTGATGACATTAGCGTCCACTAAGGCTTGAATTTTGTCTTTAAAGATGTAACAATTTTGGGTGGGGTGGTTAATGATCCTATGGTAGACACAGTAGTTAGGATCGTTAACTTTTCCAGCTTCCTCTGGATGTTTAGATTCTGGCAACTTCAGCATCTTCTTACTCATGAGGAGGTTGAAGATGGTCTTCGTGTGCTCATCCTTAAAGGAGTATTGCTTTTGTAGTACTCGCGCCTGAGGATGAGTTTTTGAGGGAGTCTTCGTGGGTTGTGGCGCATCAGTGACCATTGTTTCCTTTCCCTTATACCCTCGGGGTCGGGACTTATAGCTGTTGTCACCACCTCGCTTCGGTTTCTCCTCGCCTCCTTCTTCTTCAAGCCTTTGCGCGATTTCTTCGGCTTCTTCAGCTTGTAGGGTGAGATCCTTCCAAGTTGAGGACTTCACTACTCCCATTCTGGCTAGAACCTTGGTAGATAAATTATGTCGACAGGTTTCTACCAGAGTCTTTTCTGGCATCCCATGCGGACATATGAGAGAATCGTTCCGAAACCTTTTGATGAAGTCCCGGGCTGACTCTGCTTTCCTTTGTTTAGCGGCTAGGAACGCCGACATTGATACCTCCATATCGTCTTCATAGAATCGAGTGAGAAAGGTTTTCTCCATGTCGCTCTAGGAATTGATGGTTCCCGGTTCTAATATCCGGAACCATTCAAAAGCTAACTCAGTTAAGGTACTAGCAAATACTCTTGTAATAATAGGGTCATTTCCGGATAAATGCCCTATCTGCGACTTAAAATAGTAGAGGTGTTGGTTTGGCGATCCTCTACCATCCAAAGATTTGAGCTTCAATGGTTTGTAAATTTCTGGGAATGGCACCGTTTCCCACTCCATGGGATACGGCCTTACCACCCCCAGTTCTTGTAGGTCGCCCTTATACATGAGGGCGTTCAGTTGATTCTGGAAGCTCTCTATCCAGACAGCATTTGCGTTTGCCTCCTGATGCATGGAGCGGTTGTCATCATCTTTATGATATTTTTCCTCTTCTCGGTTGTTATGAGGACCGTGACCTTCTTCTTCGGTATTCTTCAGTTTAGCTCTTTCTAATTCCATCAGAACGTATAGCATATCTTTAAGCTCGCTGATGGCGCTCTGCTGTTGCTGGATATGCCTATCTTGCTCCTCTATTCTCCGCATGAACTCTTTTGGGATATTGTTCTGCATCATATATGCAGAGGCTGAGTCTTCTAAGAATGAATCAGACGTCTGTGATTTAGCCATAACAGACTTGGCTACATCTTCTTCATCAGATGAGATTCCCGCCATCTGTCTATAATTCATAGGGATCGCCACCCCACTTTTGAGTCGAGTGTGCCGAAAAACTCCTCGCTCTTCGTTGGATGGATCTTTCGAACTCGAAGAGAGCTCTGGGTCAGAAGCTTCTTCTTCGGAGGTTTTCTTCGCCTTCTTTTCCTTCTTTTTTTCTCCAACGCTTATCATGTTGGAGGTCATCGCGGGATATTCCGGCTCAGAAAACTCGAGTCCGCGTCGTCTCCTTTTTGACGATGTAGACAGAGGCGATAATCGACAAAACGCCGAGGATCGGGTATGATTTGAACAATGACAGTGAGACAGTACTGTATTGATCAGTCGTTCACAGCGGCATTGAGATACATGAGATTCTTCTCTTTTTCTGTTTAGAAGTTTCCTAAGATTTCTTGCACTGGAGTCCCTTGTGATGGGCTCATTTGTGAGAGATAACTTCAGGGATGACGGAGTTTCAGCCTTGCGGATAGGCATGCACCTCTTGCGAATTTGAGGTTCGCGATCTTCCTCCGATTTTCCCTTTGGGACGCGAATGTATGCTCCGCATGGATCATAGACCACTTTGACGGGTTCACTCCACTTCCTGTAGGAAACGTGAGTGAATCTTTCTGCATCTCGACCAACCTCGCCCTTAGGCTTCCATATTTTGATCGTAGGTTTCTGCCGAGATGAATTGGCAATTTCCTTTTGTTGCGCGTTCCCGTGAAGGGCACGAGTTTTGCTTCTCCTCAGGTTTCTCATCATTGTACGAGTGAGAGGAACCTCTCTCTCCGCTTGACAGCTTCGCGGAGCGGGTGGTGATCGCTTCCCCTTGTTGAAGCGGGGACCTTTGTCCACTTTGCTTAAGAGATCAAGAGTCTTTGACGGGACTGACAGGGAGCCCATTGTTAGGGAAGGAGATTTCGAACTATCTTGGTCCGTTGATTCCTTCAACTAGGCTATCTTCTTTTCCTTGGGAATTGACCCCTTGGAGATTTTATGGTATCCCTTTAGAGAAGTAGGGCTCTTGGAGCCTGAAAAAAGAAATTCTTCATACCTTTACTGGTTGACGGAAATGGTGAGCGAGTCGACCATACTGCCAACTGAAATGCTGTCGGATTGAGCCACCACCAAGTCACTGGAGGTGATGGTAATCCCCAGCGGAGTCGCCAATCTTCTGTTCGCCATCAAAATTGAATTTCTCTTTACTGATAATCTTTCAATAAAGGATTACAATCTAACGGTTTTCCGTTTACAGAAGATGAGGAAGATGGATTTCCTCCTTGTTTAAAGCTGGGTTTCTAGGTAGCTATGGAGGACGATCCTGCTCTCCATTGACACTCCGTACAATTTCTCTCAGTTGGCTAAAGGAAAAGAAAAATGGGCTCTTTACTCTTGATTACAAGGGGTAATTTCTGGGAGAAGATGTCTCTGTCTCTGTCTATCTCTCTGTCTGTCTGTCCGTACTCTATATCTTTCGCTCCCCGCCTTTTATAGGGGGTTTGGAGTAACGTCCCGCCATATTTGCTCGTCCGTTAGCTCCCACTACTCGAGAAGTACCGCCATATTCGTTAGGCGGTTGCTCCCACGACCGAAGTGACGCCGCTGCATTCGTTTGGCAGTTTGTCCCATGATCCGAGGTGACAATTCTTCTGTTCTGGTTGGGTGACTTTGTATTAAACCCCCACCCGAAAGTTATAGGTAGTGTCGCGAATCTCAGCTTTAGATTCGCGAACATGTTCTGCTGTCTGGATCGCGGACCTCAGTTTCTTAGATTCGCGGACCTCAATTTCTTAGACTCGCGGACCTCAGTTTCTTAGATTCACGGATCCGATGAGTTGCGGGCTTCTGTCTCTGAATTCGTGGATCTGCTTTGCTTTTCCAGGATTTTTCGCCGACACCTGCCACAAGCATATCATCTACATACAAAGTAAGTATAATAAAGTTACCAGCCTTAAACTTTTGTGGATATACACAATGATCGGAATTGCTTCTGGCAAAATCCGAATCCAACATGAACTTGTCGAACTTCAAGTACCATTACCTCGGCGCTTGTTTCAACCTATACAAGCTCCTTTTCAGACGACATACCCAATTCTTCTTTCCTTTAACTTATATCCCTCCGGCTGTTCCATATATATTTCCTCCTCCAAATCACCATGAAGGAAAGCAGTCTTCACATCGAGCTGCTCTAAATATAATCCTTTCACAGCCACAATACATAGTATTGCTTTGATAGAAGTCATCTTGACAACATGTGCAAATATTTCATTGAAATCAATACCTTTTCTCTGACCGTAGCCCTTCACCACAAGTCTAGCCTTGAATCTTTGTGTCCCTCCTGCCTCATGTTTTACCCTGTATACCAACTTGTTATGCAATACTTTCATCTTTTCCGGTCACTTCACCAATTTCCATGTGTGATTCTTCTCCCAAGAAGACATCTCATCACGCATAGCTTGCTCCCACTTAAGACGAAATTTATCCTGCATAGCCTCTTGGTAACTCTCTGGTTCACCTGCATCAGTATATAAAACATGATATAATGGAAGACAAAGTTTTTTAGTTGGCTTCCTTATCCTCGTGCTCCTCAAAGTAGGAACACTCTCTGATGAAGTACTGGAACCATCTACTTCAGTCAATGGCTCTCTTTCCTGTTCGGTCTCATCTGAAACTTGTGTATTCTTAGGTGTAGCCATTTCTTCCCCTTCAGATGTAGGTATTTCTTCTTTTCTTTTATTCATGGGATCCATCCCATCTTGTGGCTCATCCAGTTCCAAGTGCTCTTTCTCAACTATTTTCTTACACTTACTCTCCATTCGGTCTTTATACATACAGCCCTCATTGAATACTACATCTCTGCTACGAATTACCTTGTTATGCTTATAATCCCATAAGCGATAACCATATTCGTCGCCACTGTATCCAATGAATGCACATATCTGAGATTTAGAATCAAGCTTCTTTCTCATCTCATGATTCACATGTGCATATGCTATACAACCGAACACTTTTAAGAATGAATAATTCACAGTTACCAGACCATACCTCCTCTGAAATTCCTCCATCTAAATCACTAGCTAGACTCCTGTTGATCAGATAGACTACCGTATCTACAGCAGCTCCCCAAAGTTGCAAAGGCAAACCTGCTTGTAGTCTCATACTCTGAGCTTGCTCCAAAATAGTTCTATTCATCCTTTCAGCAACGCCATGCTGCTGCGGTGTCCTCAGTATAGTCTTCACTCTCCTGATCCCGTGGGTAGAACAATAGTCATCGAACTCTCTATTGCAAAATTCCCCACCATTGTCTGACAATAGATATTTCACCTTCAAACCTGTTTCATTCTCAACAAGAGCTTTCCATACCTTGAAGATTTTGAAAACATCATATTTCTGCTTAAGTGCGAACACCCATGTTTTCCTACTTGCATCATCTATGAAAGTGACAAAATAAGAATTACCTCCAAGAGACTTCGCCGAAGAAGGCCCCCATACATCTGTATATACCAACTCCAATCTCTTGGTTTTCTTCTCCTTGCCATCCTTCATAAAACTAACTCTTTTCTGCTTTCCAAACACACAGTTCTCACAGAAATCAAAGTTAGCATCTTTCATATCTGTCAATATACCTCTGGATTGTAATACTCTCATACCGCTCTCGCTCAAGTGGCCAAGCCCCTGATGCCATAAGGTAGCCTTCTCATTCTTCACGGTAGTCAAATAAACAACGTGATCCACCGAGCTTGAGAGTAAATATAGAATTCCCACTCTCTCACCCTTGACCACTACCATTGCTCCTTTACTGATCTTCCACTGTTTCCTCTCAAATGAGATTTGATAATCTTCGCCATCCAGCTTACTAACATATATCAAATTCTTCTTCAAATCTGGTATGTGCCTGACCTCTTGTAAAAGTAACTTTCCACCATTGTACAATTTTAACTGAATTGTCCCTTTACCGACAATCTTGCATTCCTACCCATTACCAACGTCACATGCCCAAAATCACCTTGGACATAATTCTCAAACCATTCTCTGCGAGCAGTGCAATGGAACGAATCCCCTGAATCGACAAACCACGGATCTGACATTGATTCTGTATGAGCAAACAAGCATAAGTCATCATACTCTTTACTTGGATTCACCACATTCGCTCCTTTCTTGTCTTTATTTGGACAATTCTTCTTCATATGACCATCTGTCTTACATTTTCAACACACTAACTTTTTCTTGAACTCCCCTTAGACTTTGATCTTTCTCTTTGCTTTGACTCCCTACTTAAACTTCTATCCCTTTCCTTCCTTCTGTCATTATCAATCGACAGAGCATTACTTGTAGAAACTGTGCTCTTACCCATACTCTTTTTCATCAATTCATCATTCATGATTGTACTCACAACATCATTGAATTTAAGAGCAGTATTGGAAGAATTGCTGATGGCCATAACAACATTACTCCAACTATCCGGTAATGAACACATAAACATCAAAACTTTAATGTCATCAGCAAAGACAAAATCTAAGGATTCAAGTTGTGCCCATAATGTGTTAAATTCGTTCAAATGATTAACAACTGAACTATCAGAAGGCATTCTCAAGTTGAACAACTTTTTCATTAGAAATAGTCTATTTGAAGCAGACGGCTTCTTATAAAATTTAGCCAACGCTGGCATCAAACCTGAAGTGGTCTTCTCATTAGAGACGTTGAACACAATCTGCTTTGTCAGGCACAATCGAATCTGCACCAAAGTCCTCCTATCCAACAATTCTCACTCCTCATCTATCATCTTTTCTGGCTTTTCTCCAAACAGTGTTTGATATAAATAATTTTCCATCTGCAACTTCCACCATTGGAAATCTGTCCCATCAATTTTTTCAAATTTTCCCTTCCTATCTTCCGCCATAACTCCCACTCAAAATCAACACCAATCTGAGTGAAATCTGACCCAAATCAGGGCTCTGATACCAATTGTTAGCAAAAAATAGTGGAATAATACTAATGCAACAACCAACGAAATCAAATAGTTAACCGAAGAGAAAATAGTAGAGACAGAGAACACATAGATTTAACGTGGTTCGGCAATATGCCTACGTCCACGGGGACACGATCGCAAAACTTTCACTATATCAAAAGAGGATTACAACTTTCTAGTTCTCAACCACAAGAGAAATTACAAAGAAATCACACAAGATTTTAAGATGAAACCCTAACCTCTTGTTGCAGTGATTTACCTCTTTACTTCGGCCAAAAAATAATTACAGCAGGAGCAGCTAATTTTCCTTCTTACGGCCGCCACCACAAAATAAATAACCCAGCCGCCTTCTTTTCTTTTCTCTGGCCGAAACCAAACAACAGCAGCCACAGTAGCCTCTAAATTATTTCACCAAAAATAATTTCAACACCACAAGCCGCCACAAAGAGAAAAACCCTTGGTTATTTTTTTTTTCGGCTTCTTTTTCGGCTACAAAAACCCTAGCACCACAACCCCATATTTATTTTATATCATAACGGGTTTGGGTTGGTTTTGGACCCATTTTGGTAGACCGAAACTCGTTGCGGCAATGGGCTCCATTAGCAACAATATACCAATTGTTGGGTTTGTGTCTCGTATCCGTTGAAAATCCAGATGCCATCAAGAATCACAAGGAGTCCCAGTTGGACTTGGGTTAGAACACCAGAGTTTTAATTGGATTGGAACACCAGTTAGATAGTGAAAGTGCTATTCTAATGGGATTAGGATATGATTACTATATATATCTCTTATATGTGATATGAGAGAATAGAGAAAAATTGGCTGAGAGAGATGCTTCTGTTATTATGAAAGATGCGAGAGGTAGAGAGATACTTGGATCTCTTCTTGTAACCTATTTTTCTCATAGTGGATACTTCTTTCGTTGCTCCCGTGGATGTAGATCGAACTTGGTCGGCCGAACCACGTTAAATCTTGTGTTCTTCCTGTGTTGTATTGTTTTCTTTATCTTTACGATATCGATGGGAATTTGATTCCCAACACGTGGGTAGGGGTGTTCACAGGAGAGGGAAAAGGTGGCCAGAGAAAGGGATTGTAGAGGAGTGAAGAGGGTGTCCAAGTGACTGGAAGGAAGGAGCGGGATAGAGAGGAGAGTGGAGGAACGACAGGGAAGAGAGTTTGATCGGGTTAGGGAGTGTGGGGGTGGTCGGAAGGAGAGGATCAAAGTGGAGCGAAGAGGTGGTTGAGGTGGCTAGAGCGGGAGGATCTGGTCAGGGAAGAGGGGATGAAGTAGGTGCCAAGGCACAGGATTTCGGGTGCCCCGGGGGGGGGGCGGTGGCGTGGTGGGGAGCCGCGTGAGAGCGTAGAGGTATCATGGTGGGGGCACTGACTCGGAGAGGGGGGAGAGTCATGGAGAGAATATTAATGGGGTGCCTCGGATTTTTAAAAGAACACCAAATTTTAAATTTTTTTTGGGGGTCCTTACTAATTAGGTGCCTTTAGAAATTTATTGAGTGCCCTTTGTAAGCACTCTTTCATGTAACTCGATAAAAAAAACCTTGATTCTAAGTCTGTCCCTACATAAATCAAGCTACTACTTCTAGGCCCATCATATGAAAGGTGTAGGTCGGGAAGTTGCTATTTTCACCCATCTCTTTTCTAAGCTCGCTTATCTACAAAACTTTATAATATTTAATATTTTATCAATTATGTACTTAGATAAAAGAAACCCTTCTATACTTCTATACTAAGTACACCCCTCAAATTAAAACCCTCTTCTAACATTTTCAACATTGCACCCACCTCTTGTTTTTTTTTTTCTAGCACCTCTATTGCTGGCCGTCGCCCAACTCACAAATAGACCTCACAAAAAAGTAGTGCATGTCTGCCTCCTTTCAACCATGCATCCTCCCTCGCCATTCAAGACTATTACTGCAACTCAAAAACAAAAAATAAAATTTTACTTTTGGTACAATTTTATATCAAACATTTAACAAATCATATCAAAAGATGGTAATAATATTAGCTGATGAAGTTTATAATACTACACAAATATAATCACAAACTAACATATTTCTCAGTGAGTTACATTTCGAAAAGGAGGAGAAAAAAACCAAAAAAGGATTTGTCCTCTTTATTCCACCCTTCACTTCACTATCATAATCCTCCAACGAGAAAACTCATTCATCCTCACCATCCAGTATGTCATTTCTTTTATCTTGCAATTTAAATTAGGTGTAACAACCCTAATCTTTAAGTACGTATATTGATTTATTTCATATCATCCATATCAGTTCGGGAGCATAAACATTAATATGGACAAATACAGAGTAAATTGAGTTATATCTTTCACTCTAATCTTCAATTTTAAATTTTGCAGAGCAACGACCTCTTATCTTATTATTTTGGATTTTTCCATAATTTTTTGGAATTATTCTGTTTGGCTGATTTTTGGACAAATAACCGATTAAAATAACTAAATTAAATCTAAAATTCTAATTTTAACTATTTTCCCACCTCATATCTATCTCCAACAGCCTATCAACCTTCCTTAACTTATTTTTGGATAAAATTTGGCCCAATGGTAATATTGTAATTAAAATAAAATTTAAGGATTTTTGACATTGCAATATACTTATCATCCAGTAGTTATTTAACCTCTCAAATAAATTCATAAAATTATAAAAAAAATCAGACTTATTCCTCTCATATTTTCCTTCATTTTCTCTTAGAGCTTGACACCTATTTCTTTCTTAAATTTTTTCAAATAAATCGCCAAATAAACAATCTGAAAGTAGACTGAAAATCCACTAAATAGTTATTAGAAATTTGTTTTTTAGTTTAGCCTCTTCAAAAAAGCTCTAAAATTCTCCATCAATATGGAGAAGCCTTTTCCAGTATTTATCCTTATTTCCTAGTATGATTCTTGGGAAATTTGTTTACTTTTGAAGTGCAATCGCATCAATATCGTTTTTTCCGATTTGGGTTCAACAAGCAGCAAAAATACACTCTTAAATTCTTTAAACTTGTGATTTCTTGATGTAATCTCCTCATATATGAGACTAGATATATTACTAACCCAACTTTAAGATTTTGAATGCTCAAACTTACATTTATCTTGAGTTTCATTGCATGCATCATACCGTACATATTATATATATGCATACCATATCGCTGTCCAGACATACACATCAGTCTATCTTAGAACTGCTATAACTTTTTCATCTTAATTCTAATTGACCTTATTGTAGTGTCATTCGAAAGATAATTCGCTAAGCTACAATTATTCCAACTACGATGGATGCTAATTTAACCACTTTCCTATCTAAAAATAACCTGGAAATTCACTAATAGCTACTATGTCGGCCAGTACTTAAGAAGAAATAGGTCCATAATAAAATGACCATAATTTTTACTATACAATTCCAATTGAGCTCATTCGAAATTCATTGGAAAGATAAATGAATTATCTAGGACTGATTAAAGATTTTAGGTTTTAATTTTAATTTTATCCTAATAAAAAATAACCTAGAAGTCTCAGCTGTACTCGATCATAGTTCTGCAACAACATACCCATAGAAAAACAATCATAATTTTTGTCAAGAAGTCCGATTAAGCTCATTTTCATTATAAAGGTAATTAAATTTTCTACAACTGTATAAATATTAACATCTAATTCTACTTTTGCTCTAGTCAAATAAGACCTAGAAACCTGACCAGTCCACTGAATTGCAATAATATAGGCACACATGTCATGCATAATATCTTATGATACAATGCACATGTACATATGTTTAATTACTCTTCTTCTTACCTCTATATGAGGAGCTCAGACTTATTATAACTCATATTAAGGCACATGCCATATTTGTGCATATAATAATTGATTTAAGATATGATATAGATACATACATATTTATTACATATGTTATTACTTGTACATGGTTTTCTTACTTGGAAATGATACCGCATGTATGTGAACATATTCTATAATTCTTTTACTTGCCAGTATTATTGTGTGTGTCAATTAATATTCACATGACCATTGATACATGATTTCTTATCAATATATCACATTGATACATTGATACTTAGTATTTACTATATTGTGGGTATTGGAGAAAGAATAGTAGAATGAAACACGTATTGTGGGAGTCTCTTATCTTGTCTGGAATGGATCTGCCTATCTGTGTGCTGACACTATTGATTTTCTTTCTTGTATGCCTAGCAGCATGTCAATCAATCTGTTTAGAGAACGGAAATTAGGCCATGATCTCGGGCATGCACAAAATATTCTATATGCCTGGCATCTAATTCATATGTGACCGTTACTTGGGTCGTGGTACCAGGCATCCACGATACACACTTTAAATACATAAATACTCCCACCATTCAGTTCCAAATAAATAAGATAGAATTTGCATCATTTGCTTGATCATGTTACATTATGCATACCTTATACATCATTATATATATATATATATATATATATATATATATATATATATATATATATATATATATAATGTATTTCATTATTCATATTATATTATACATATTATGTACTTTATGATTCATGCTATATTTTGCATACCTTGTTACTTGATCACGTTACATTATATCTATCATGCATGTCATGATTCATATTACATTTTGCATACTTCATGATTCATACACATGTAGCATTGTTCCTACTAGTATGCCACACTTTGATATGGTTTCTATAGCATTATGAGTTTGGGTTTGTATTCTTGTTTAGATTCTGACCCCTGAGATTATTACACCTTAGATCCAACGGTTATTATTGCAATACCCGATGAGGAGAACTCACCCCTTATGGATCTATATTTCCAAGAGTAGAATGAGCGCCAGTTGTTTGTCATAAAAATCGTAAATGATTTTTTTATTGAATTTTCTCAATAAAAGATTATAATTTCAACAGTTTTCCGTTTACAAAAGATAAAGAAAATCTAATTCCCTCTTTATTTAAAGCTAGGTTCTAGAGTAACTATGGAGGAAAATCTTGCTCTTCATTGACACTCCGTATAAAATTTTAGTTGGTAAGAGTTTTGGATTTTTGATAACACCAGCACTTAGATTGAAAAGGATGCGCTCTATAATATTGATCTCCAGATGTATTTTTCTACTTAAGCTCCTACTATTTATAGAGCTTTGGAGACTCTTGAGTTAATGTAACTGTCCAACTGTTAGCCTCCACGATCTGAGAATTAACTTCCTGCCTTTTGATCTGGTGAATTTATATTAAGTCTCCATGATTTATAACTGACATCTTTAATCTTCTAGATCGTAACTAAAATGCGGAACGCGAATCCCAAGTTTTAGATTCATGTTTTCTTTAAGTCACAACCGGAATGCGGATCTCAGATCTTAGATTTGCGGCTCCTCAGATTACATCCAGAATGCGGATCTCAAACTTTAGATTCGCTGCTCCTTTAGATCACAACTGGAACGTGAATCTCAAATTTTAGATTCGCAATTCTTTTTAATCACAACATGAACTTGAATCTCAAATTTTATATTTGCGACTCTTTTTAATCACAACCGGAATGCGAATATCAGACTTTAGATTCTCAGCAGTGTGATGGCAAGTTTGCTACTTTGACTCCTTTGAAAATTAAAATACAATTCTGTGAAGGCTATGTTTTAATTCATCTTTAATTTATATCCGCAGATCTGAAAGATGATCCTCATAAATAAAAATTTTGCCAACAAAACCCCCTCCAAAGTTATCAAAACTCTATGATTTTGGAGGTGTTTTGAAATATTTTGGATAACTTTGGTAAAATGCAACTCTAACAGTGTGAGTTTGATCCTGAAAATTGCAATCTTTAAAAAGAAACACGACTTTGTATTAGAACTGCAGATTTCACGCCTTTAAAAAGAGCACAACTTTGTATTAGAGCTGCAGATCTCACGCTTTTGAAAAGAGCATGACTCTGTATTAGAGCCGCAGATCTCACGCTTTATGCAGTATATCCAGAATGTTATAACTTTTTCTAGCGTAGAGATCGAGATTTTCTCTGAGCTTCATTAATGAGGAGATTCTTATGAGATTTGGGCAAGAGATCTTGTCTGTCACATCATCTACTATAAAATTTCAAACTCATCATTAGAGCTTTTTAACACTTTCTGAAAATTTTGAACTCCGAATTTTCTTCAAGCTTTCAAGACCCTTCGTCTTCAAGCTCCTTTTCACCCTCAAATTTCTCCAGACTTCTTTCGCATCAAATTTTCTTTAAAAACTTTCAAGAAGATGACAAAAAAGATTTCAACCTCTAGACCATCTGCTAGTGGTTCCCAAAATCCTCAAGCTGCCTTTGTCTCCATAGTAATTAAGCAGGAGTCTCTGGTTGGAGGTGATTTCCTTACTTCATATCAGATTTGCATTCTATGTTCTGATTTTGAGATCTACTTTCTTACAATTTTATTTTAATTATTTTCTCTACTCATGCAGTGAATTATACTTCAAACCTTTGGCTGAAAGATCACTATTTTGGCCATACAGGAGGATATGATGGTGATAAATAGTTTAGGCTCCTTAAAGTTTTTTCTGTTTGTGCAGCATCTAATAGTTGAGAGAGAAAGAGCAGGATTTTGAACCCTACTCGTCCTACATTGCGGGAACTCATGACGACTGCTCCTTTTGATGGAAAGGATAGGACTTTATTGAAAGAACTTCCTTTCTTGTTTGGTGATCATGTCCCAATCCCTGATGACTGTTTAGATGATGGAGAATATAAATGGCTCCGTCAAATTAATGGTCGTAACTTTTTTCTTTCTAATATAGAGAGATCTTACCTATTTTTGTATCTCCAATCCTTTTCTATTGCTAGAACTATAGATTGGCATTTAAACAACCTGCAAGAAGGCTTTTTGCAGGGTGGATTTAATGCACATGGTGCATTCCCTCATTCTACTGGAAAGCATGTTCTCAGATTATTTCAATGAAAGACCTCCCTTTGGGTGAAACTCCGCTGATTGCTGAAACTTTCTTACACCGGTTTGTTAATGCACTGGGAGAATTCCCAGTTCAGAATTTTCATCCCATTGGGTGGATTCATTGTTCTTCAAAGGGACCATGGGAGATCTTAATAGTTTCTTCTTAAGGGCTTTTGCAGATCAGTTGAAGTACATAAATCTTTATCGTGCTATAAGGGCGGTTTAACATGGAATTCCCCCTAGTTGATTCTATTTCTTTAGCTTACTAGAAATGTATAATTCTAATGGTGAACTAGGACTTGCCCTCCATGAGATGCACGAGATTTCAAGATTACCCATGGGAGATATTCCTTATGAAGAATATGTTCCCACAGGAGAAAAACTCCATTTACTAAAAGTTCAGGATCCTATGATTTATGATACTTATTGGGAATTGTTTTGTCACTATCATATTTGTGCTCACATGTCTAATGCTCGCAACGTGAAGAAAACGAAGTGGTTGCAGTATCTTTCCCCAAATTTGCAAAGAACAATCTTGATTTCACTCGTCTTTCTCCAGTTTCTGAGCAAGAGATCGAAGAAAGAATTTCTCACTGTTGAACATATGCATACATTGCTGAATTAGAAGAGGATGGTTTTAAAGTCGGGACATCCTTTGAGAGTTTTCATTACCAGGACTTATAGTCTTTATCAGATCCTGCTTTATTTTCAGGTTTCTTGATGTTATGGCTGAAGAGATGCGTGGTTCCATCAGCACCACAAGAACTCTATCGGTCAAAGTGATATATACGGCAATCTTGTTAGCATTCGGCTATCCACTCAGTTTATTACTAGCAATGGTTTGTAGAATCCAAAGTGGATTGAGAAAACTAGTCGATAAATTTTGTAACATTAAGAAAGAGTATGATGGTAAAGGAAACTTAATTGTCAAGACTCCAAATCCGTGGGTGGAACTTCCATACACCTATTTAATAGCATGGATAGTTCTGCTATGTCCTTCATTGACGAGTCCAATTAACACTCAGACAAACTTAAGTTCTCCCAAAGTTCAACATTATGAGAAATCGTAATGGAAAGGAGGTTATATGGCTGCGATCTGCAAAACACTTTGACATCATTCCAACTATGAGCTATACAAGTATTTTTCTTACTTTCCAAATGCTGACTATGGTGATGAATTCGCGAATGTAACCGGTGTTGATAAGTTCACCACTCTGTTTCCTAGGTAATTCTGGTGGCTAATAAGCATTCGTCTAGGGAACCTGGTACTCCGCTTAGAGAATTATTGTTATATTGAACCCTACTATCCAAGCCATTTCTTTTGACAGTTTGGATATGATCAATTGTATATTGGAAATTCGAATACGGATATGAACTTCATTGGGAATTTATTTGAGGGAGCCAGAGCTTGGTTTCATTTCATCTCTGGTGGTACAAAGGCTAAGTTTAATCTTCCCCTTAGGACTCCAAATTCATTTATGATTTTTGGTTTCTATAAATGGTATTCGGTTGTTCATTCCGTGCCTCATAATTTTTACATGAGTCTCACTTGTTTGAAAGACATTAGAGCATGGTATGGTCAAAAGAGAGAAGCTGACATCACTAAAGTGGCTGGAATAGAGGACTTTGGAATAGAGTATGACTTTGAAGGATTTAACTTAAGAGGTGATACAGGTATTGCATTAGTCCCAATGGATCATCCTGTATTTCCCACCATTCCAGCTGCTCCTCTTATGGGAAAGGGAACGTCTTCTAAGTCAAGATCTCCTTCTCAGAAAATTTCTTATAAGCGAAAAAGATTGAGGTGTCTTAGTGACTTGTCAATCATTTCAGAGGCTATATTGGCTGAAACTAGTGCAATAGGGCTTAGTTCGACTCCTGGAACTGCTGAAGAGAAACAAGGAGAGGATGATGATGCGAATTTGCTTCCTTGTTCTTCTAAAAAGTGCCAGAGTCAAGGACCTATTTTTCCAAATGACCCCACCACAGAGGTTCTTTCTACTGCATCTGCAGTTGAACCTTCATCTGCTGCTGCACTCCTTTCAGTAACTCAGGTCACTAATTATGAGGATGTACAAATCATTGGAGAGACCTGCGTACCAGGCACTTTTCAACGGCAGTACCTCCTTCAGGAGACCCTAATGATGATGGTGATGATAATGTTGATGATGATGTTGACAGTGATGATATTCGCTCCTCTACTACTCTGTTAGATCATGGTAAATACACTTTTTTAACAGCAAAAGAGATAACTAAAGTATATGAGCCTGGAGAATCCAGTACCCAACCTTAAGGTTTATTCTAAAATTTAATCATTTACATCATCTCCCATTTCTTTCATCATCATCATTTTTAACTATTTCCCTTTTTATAGAAATGTTTCTCTCTACTTCAACTTCGGAGTATGTACCTGAAGGTGATACTTAGTTTGCTGATATTGAAGTTCAACTTGAAGTTGTATCTGGAATTGTTGCAACTGCTACCTCTAACAAAGCCCACGAGGCTACTGTGTCTGTTGAAGTTGCTGTATCTGTCAAAAATGAAACTACTGAGGCTGCTGCTCCTGTCGAAGCTGAAGCTACTGCACCTGCTGAGGTTGTTGCCCCTACTAAAACTGTTACTTCGTTATCTCAGAGTGTAGTATAGGTCACATCCACTCTTGTTACTACTTCTGCTGCAACTACTTCTTCTGCAGCAAATTATGCAGAAGTTGATGCTCTTGAAGACAACTTGCTTCAGCATATCGTTAAAAAAAAAATTTATTTTCTAGATCGTTGCATTGTCAAGATTCTATAAGGGAGTTCTTTATCCTCAATTGCCAATGTCCTTAATATTTACATGGCTGGCATAGCAAGTATTGGTGAAGAGGAAAAAGCAACTCCTTATAAACTCATAGTAACTCAACTTCAGAATCATGCTGACTCTTTGTTAAAAATCGACAGCGCAGATAAGTCAGAAATAGTTGAGGCTACTTTCTAGAAATTAATGGAGGAACAACTCAAGTTCCAGAAGGAGATAAAAGAAAAACTTATGCTTGTCAGGTTCATGTTGACAGAAACCAATTAACTAGCTAATCTTTACCTTCTCAGATAGAAAGTACTGCCACAACTGTTAAATGCCATGATGCAACTATTTCTTGAACCCAAGAAACCATCGCTAAGGCTTAGGCTTTTTTGAAAAAGATCTCTAAAGAGCGTGAGGGGACAATGAAGAATCTTACTGATTTATCAAGACAGCATGATAGTGTAATCAAAACTCTTTTAGCTGATCAAGCAAAATTGGAAGCCCTGAAATCTGCTTCAGGAGGCAACATAACTGCCAGTGAGAAGGAACTGCGTAGGCAGGCTGCTGTTCAGGCTTATAAGACCATTCAGTTAGAAATCAGTGATGCAGAAGAAAAGATTAACGCTCTCTTGAACCATTACGTTGTAATAAAAAAATAATAATATTGTCCAAGGAGCTCTTGTAATCTTCTCATTTTGATAATGCAAACTCAAGTTAGTCTCATGGATGTAATGTTTCCTTATAATTTTGTCCAAAGAATCTTTGTAATTTTAAATTTGATAATAAAACTTGGAACAATTTCTATTTGTCATCTCATTGAAACTTTAAACTTAATTAATCTTCACATGTCTCTGAACTTAATTTTGACAAATTTGCGTATCAGATTTGATTTTGTGCTAAAAAATGCTACTCTACATCTGGATCCGCAAGTTTGTATAAGAAACACGACCATGCATTTAGATTCGTGCATTTGTAGCTTCTGAGTTCAAATCCACGAGTTCTTGGTCCAACTCTAGGAGCTTGTGTTTGAATACGATTCTGAACTCTGATTTGCGATAAGTGCAACCCTATATTAAGAGATCCGCGGGTTTACATATAAGTGTAACTCTGCGTTAAAATCCCCAGGTTTACATATAAGTGTAATCCGGCATTAAAATATGCGGGTTTACATATATAGAATTTCCATCAATTTAATTGACTTTTTGGTGTGAAAATCTAAGCAATGCATGCATCCATTAATGACAGGATTTTAATCGAAGATCTCAGCCAAAGATCTCATTTCCTTTGGCATGAATACCTAAGTGTCCCATGTAATAATAATAAATCTTATTGAGATTCTAGTCAAAAATCTCAACCGAAGATTTCGCCTATAAAATCTCTTGGCCGAAGATTTTGATCATGAAATCCTCTATATAAAGAGGCAAGCCTTTCTTCAAAAAGCCATCCTGACTTGAGAATTCTTCTGAACTCTCTACTTTTCTAAAGTTTCTCTCCAAAGCCAATTCTATCATGGAGTTATATTCTTCTTCCTTTTCCTTGATTGAGACAATGGATTGGGGTTGGCATGTTACTAGACCTCTAGATAATGTTGGCCTATTTGTGCCTGGTCTTCTGCCAGGTTTGTTAAAGAAGAAATATCCCATTGAAAATATCCATATGACCGTAATCATTTTCCTTAACTACGGTAAGTTTTCTTGTTATGAACATAAATTAAGTATTTTCTTTTATATTTTTTTTATAAGATTTTGGATCTGTTGTAGGATATAACCGTAGTCATTTTCCTTAAAAATGACCCACATCCTACTAGTTCTCAAATTTTTTCATTATCTTTGGAGAACTAGTAGATCTCATGTACTTTTCATGAGAGAAAAGATTTTGAGTCTGTAGCATTATTAATTTCCTGCCTAGCATCCTTAAAGTAAGGATGGTAAATGGTTATCGGCAACTCCCAATTTTAGTAGTTTCACAAGTTGTATACTTGGGAACATGCATTTGGTGCACCCAGTTTTGAACTAATCAAGTCACTGGCGACATTGATCATAGATGGGCGAGCAAACTTGGAAGTTCTTTAACCATCGACAGGAGAAGGTTACGGAAGCAAACTTTTCGTCTTTACTTATGAAGCCATGCTATTAGAGATAATAGATGTTGACGAAAAATTTTAATATTCTCTTGACTCAATGATTTGTATTCATTTCCATTCATTGTATGATATCAAGGAACTCTTTGTAATATTGATTTGGTAATAAATAATTTTTTTTCAATTTCAAGAATTTTGTTATTATTCATTCAAAAGTAATTGTTAACTTGACGAATAATTTTGATATTGATCATCAGAGATAACTGTTAACTTGATGAATATTTTGATTTTGATCATCAGAGATAATTGTTAACTTAATAATTATTTTGATTTTGATCATTAGAGGTAACTATTAACTTGAAGATTATTGACTCTCCAGAATATTGTTTAGAGGTAATTATTAACTTGATAATATAAAATCATTGTTCAAACACCCAAAATGAATTTTGACGCGAATGAATAAATTTCTTGAATCGGGATAGAAGTAAATATTAACTTTTCTGAATAAGTTAAAATCTGCGATGTTCAATGACTTATAGTATAACAACTTTTGAATTGCCAGAGATAATTTTTAACTTAGCAAATTTAGAGGAAAGGAAATTTTGTTTCCTAGAGGTAATTTTTAACTTAGCAAATTTGCTGAAAAAAAATCTTGTTTGCCAGAGTTAATTTTTAACTTAGTAAATTTGGAGAAAAGAAAATTTTATTTGCTAGAGGTAATTTTTTAACTTAGTAAATTTGGAGGAAAGAAAATTATGTTTGCCAGAGATAATTTTTAACTTAGCAAATTTGGAGGAAAGGAAATTTTGTTTGCCAAAGATAATTTTTAACTTAGCAAATTTGGAAGAAAGGAAATTTTGTTTGCTAGAGGTAATTTTTAACTTAGAAATTTGGAGGAAAGAAAGCAGAATGCAATTTTATGGAAATTTGCGCTTTTAGAATTCAAGACTGTGTTTCTAAACTTCTTTTAGTATTAAAACGTGACTTTATGAAATTCGCGTTTTAGGATCCTTTGACTTCAGAATTGCAAATCTCAAATCTGTTAAAGACAGGAACTTATCATGATAAGTTTATGGAATTTTTAGTAAACCCCCAGTTATAAACGGATTTGATTAGCCTTTATCTAATACTGTTTGCGTTGAGCTAGCCATGTTATTCCCCTCAGTATGATGAATTATCGAGGATTTCATTTGGATTTTAAATGCCAAACTTTCCTCTTCTCTAAACCTTAATGGATTAGAGTTATTCATATTTTTTACCCTCAGCTCGGTAGGGTTGTCGAGGATGTCATTTGAATTTTAAATACCAAACTTTCCTCTATCCTTAGTCATAAAGACATAGAATTCATTCGACATTTCATCCTAAAACTCGTTGAGAATGGGTTTTTTCTTGTAAATGAGTTCTATTTGATTGGTGACAAATTGGCCCTATTTTGGAGATAATTGTGTCAAGAATCTGACACATTCATTATCTCTTTATGGTCTTCGAATATCCGGCATTCGAATAGATCAATAATCCAGTCGTAATATTAAATTTTCTTTTTGTTAGAGGAAAAATTCAAGTATGTGTATCAAATGATTTGATACTTCTATATTCTCTTCTTCGCGGTATTGGTCAGAGGTGTAATTGAGAGTTATAGAAGAAGATATGTATCTTAAACTTCTCATCCTTTAACTTCGTTATTTCTTACTATTACATAAGCTATTTTTCCTTCTTTTTTAAAAAAAAAGTCTAGGGTCTTTCTCTCCGATTATCAGCTAGGAATAATATTTCTTCAAAAATTTTTCATTAATTAGCATCATTATTTTGTTGCCATTCTATTTTGCCAACCGATATGTGTTATTAGAATAAACTGCATCAATGACAAAGGGTCTCTCCCATTTTAGCTGGAACTTTCCTTTGGATTTCTGATTAGTTATGATTGGTCTTCTTACTAAAAGGACCAAATCACCTTTCTTGAAAGTTTTTTACTTAATCTTTTTATTAAAGGTCTTGAAAATTCGCGCTTGGTAGAGTTCAATGCTTTGTTGGGCTTCAAGACGTTTTTCATCCAGAGCTTTCAATTCTAGAAGTCTCTGTCGATATCTTTCTTCTTGCGTCCGTTTAGTTGCTAATGCGACTCGTAATGACGGAATTTGAATTTCCAAGGGTAACACTGCTTCAGACCCATACACCAAAGAAAATAGCATAGTATTAGTAGGAGTTCTGATAGTAGTTTGACATGCCCAAAGATATTCTCCATGCTTTTTGTCTCAGTCTCGTTAATTGGATGAACTTTTTAAGAAACTTCACATTGGTTTTATTGAAAACTTCCGCTAAACCCTTGGCTGCAGGATAGTATGGAGATAAAACCACACTTTCATTCCTATATTTATTACAAAACTTGGAGAATGACCGACTTACAATAATGTCCATTCCCCATTGTTCGAATGGCCATGATGTAACCGTTAGTGAAGATATTATGGAGCTTGATGTATGAAGTCTGCATGTATTTGGCAGGCTCTACATTTTTTAGCATATATAGCTGTATCTGTCATCATCTTGGGCCAGTAATAACCCATTCTTCGAAGTCTATCCTAGAGTTTTGGTTCTAGTTGATATGCTCCGTAGATGCCGCTATGAGCTTTTTCAAGTGCTTATTGAGCTTCTTTGTTAGAGAGACACCAAAGCAAAATCCCATCATAAGATTTTCTATATAATGTTCGAAGTTCAGCATTGTAATAAAATCGAACAATTTTTCTTCGAATTACTGCTACTTCTTTAGGATGCTCTGGCAATATTCCATAAAAAACATAGTCTATGTAAATAAATCTCCAATCTCTTGTCTCGAGATCAGAGAATATATACTTCATCTATTGAATTTTGCTCCACTTCAAGCTCATTTTTCGGCAAAATAATTCCTTACTTTCCACTGTTATTCGCTTATTAGCATTTTTAGGTAACGCTAAAGTAGCAGGTAAGCAAGCTAGCGAATCTGCAAAACCATTCTTATGGCACGTCACATGACTAATATAGAAACCATTAAAACTATCAGCCATTTTTATGACTACTTAGTAATATGGTAAAAGGTTCTCATTTTTGACTTCATATTCTCCTCTAACTTGATTTATGACAAGTTGGGAATCTCTATATACTTCTAAATACTTCACCCCTAACTGTTTGACTATTTTCAAACCAATCATTAGGGCATTGTACTCAACAATATTATTAGAACATGAGTTTATCAATGAGTATGCTAGAGGAATGATGTGGTTGTAAGGAGAAACAAAAACGACTCCCACTACCGCTACCATCTTTCCTTTGAGTCCCAGTCTAGAGGCACCATCGAAGAAAAGTTGCCACACATCTTTTGTAACCATATTTACTTCAGCAGTTTCTTGTGGAATATTTTACTTTGAAACTGTATTTCCTTCGATTATTTCATCAGGGATATCCTGATACAATTTTGAAGATGCTGGAATCGGGTGTTCAGCCAGGAAATCAGCTATACCTTGTCCTTTAATTGATTTTTGTGGGATAAAATGCATGTCATATTGCGATAGCAAAATAGCCCAATTGGATAGCCTTAATGACCATAACTTAGTCATTAATATTCTTAAAGGATTAACTCTTGATATAACATGAATTATTTGCCCAACTAAATAGTGTGGCATTTTCTGTACTACGAATATCAAAACTATGCATTCTTTTTCTACTGGGTTATATCGATATTTAGCCCCAATCATCATTCTGCTGAGATAATAAATAGCTTGTTCATACTCCAATTCATTCTTTTGTGCCAATAAGTCTCCCAAAGAATGATCCATGGCTCGCATATATAACAGGAAAGGTATTTCTGAGACTGAAACTACAAAAACAGGTGGTTTGATGAGATACTCTTTGATTTCTTCAAAAGCTTTCTGACATAAATCATCCCAAATGAATGATACCTCTTTCTTCATCAATCTTGTAAGAGGTTGGCACTTCCAAGATAAATTTGATATGAATCTGTGATATACGCCAACCTACTTTGTAGTCCTCTCAACTCTTTGAGATTCTTGGGAGGTGACATATTTTTTATTGCTTTAATTTTGTCTAGATCAAGATGAATTCCTTAGAAAGTGACTACAAAGCCAAGAAACTTTCCATTGAAAACTCCTAGAAAAGATTTAGTAAGGTTCATTTTAAACTGGTATTTCCGCATAAGGTCAAACATTATTCTCAAATCATGAAGATGATCATCCTTCTTTTTACTTTTAATTGACAGATTATCTATATAGCATTCTACTGTTTTTCGTAGATGTTCTTGAAATATCGTGTTCATAGTGCATTGATACATGGTGCCAGCATTCTTTAAACCAAATGGCATAACTACATAACAGTATACTCCAAGTGGCGTTCAGAAAGATGTATGCTTTTCATCATCAGGGTATATCTTGATTTGATTGTATCATGAGAATCCATCCATAAATGACATCCTTTCATAGCCGCAAGTGTTGTCATTATGACATCTGTAATAGGTAAAGAAAATTTGTCTTTCGGGCATGCTTCATTTAAATCTCTGAAATTAATGCAGACCCTGAGCCTTGTACTTGTGCAGGAGATGATTCTCCTTTGAGACCAGACTGGTATGAAGAGTCCTTCAACAGGACTGTCGCCTTTGAAGCTTCTTTGGAGGCTGAGTTATTAGAAATCTTACGGCATTTCCTTAAAGATTTAGGACTTCTGGAGCCAAAGACGAGAAATTCTTCGTACTTCTCTTGATCGAACTCGATAACGAGTGACTCAATCATGCTGTCGACTAGTATCTTATCGAATTGAGATACAACTTGTTCATCATAGATGATAGGGGTCCCCAGCAGAGTCGTTAATCTTTTGTTCGTCATAAAAATCGTAGATGTTCTTTATTGAATTTTCTCAATAAAATATTACAATTTCAATGGTTTCCCATTTATAGAATATAAGAAAATCTAACTCTCTCTTTGTTTAAAGCTGGGTTCTAGAGTAGCTATGGAGGATGATCTTTCTCTCCGTTGACACTCCATATAAAATTTTAGCTGGTAAGAGTTTTGGGGGTTTTTATAGCACCAGCACTTGGATGGAAATGGATTCGCTCTATAATATTGATCTGCAGATGCCTTTTTCCGTCTAAACTCCTGCTATTTATAGAGCTTTGGAGACTCTTAAGTTGATGTAACTGTCCAACTATTGGCCTTCACGATCTGAGAATTAACTTCTTGCTTTTTGATATAGTGAATTTATATTAAATCTTTAGGATTTGTAACCAACGTCTTTAATCCTCTGGATCGTAACTGAAATGCGGAATGCGAATCTCAAACTTTAGATTCGTGTTTCCTTTAAGTCACAATCGAAACACAGATCTCAGACCTTAGATTTGTAGCTCGTTTAGATTACATCCGGAACGCGAATCTTAGACTTTACATTCGCGGCTCCTTTAGATCACAATCGGAATGCGAATCTCAAACTTTAGATTCACAATTCTTTTTAATCTCAATCAGAATTACAATCTCTAACTTTAGATTCGTGACTCCTTTTAATCACAACCGGAACGCAAATCTCAATCCTTAGATTCACAGCGGTGTGATGGCAAGTTTGTTGCCTTGACTCCTTTGAAAAATAAAACACAACTCTGTGAAGGTTATGTTTTAATTCTTCTTTAACTTGCATCCGCAGATCTGAAAGGTGATCCTCATAAACGAAAATTTTGCTAACACCAGTAGCCAGTTTGTTATAGGATCCTCATCCATTTTGTTTTATTATTTTGATTTATATGTGCATATGTATCCTACTTATTAGTTTTGACATTGGTATTCAGATACACTTATATATACTCAATGCTTATGTTGTAATGATCTGATACTATAATTGACTCTACACAAGCAATATTTTTTGTGTGCATGTTTCTTATCTATCCAGTGTACTTGTTTTTGGATATTACTATACTCATGCATGTGATGTTGTGGCAGATAGATTCAGACCTGTGATATATATATATATATATATATATATATATATATATATATATATATATATATATATATATATATATATATATATATATATATATAATATTTGTATGCTTCCATATCTCTTAATTGTGATTGTATGGTATAATTTCCTCGTGCACTCCAGTATTAAGAGTTGTAACGATCCTATTGCTTAAGCCTTGTAACGGTTTATTCTATATCATTCGTATCAACTCAGGATTTCGGATATTAAAACAGGCGGATACTAAGTAAATTAAGTTATATTTTTCAATTCAGCCTTCAATTTTAAATTTTATAGAGCGGGAAGCACTTGTTTTATTATTTTAGATTTTTTAATATTTTTCTTGATTTATTCTGGATTGGCTGATTTTTGAAAAAAAAATACCTAATTGCAATAGTCAAATTAAATCATAAATTTTAATTTTAACCTTATAACAACTTCAAATTTATCTCTAGAAGCCCAGCAACTATCCTTGATAAAATTTGAATAGGAATTTGACCCAATGGCAAACTTGTAATTAAGATAAAATTTAAATACTTTTAACAAAGTAGCATACTTACCTTCCAGTAGTTGTTTGGCCCTTCAAATAAATTTAGAAAAATTTAAAAAAAAATCTAGCTCTTTTCTCTCGTGTTCCTCTCTATTTTCTCTTCAGACTTAAAGTTTAATTCATTCTCCAATTCTTTCAAATAAATTGCCAAATATTCAGCTTGAGAGTTGGCTGAAATCCATTAAATTGTTATATGAGCCTTGTTCTTGAGTTTAAACTCTCCAAATGAGCTCTAATCTTTTCCACCAGCAGGTGAATAACTTCTCCAGCACCTACTCTTATTTTCAAGAGTGATTTTTGAAAAACTTCTCCACTTTAGAAGAGCTATCAGAACAATGTTGATTCTTTTCCTATTTGGATTCAATAAGAGGCAAGAATACACTCTCAAATCATTTAAATTTGTGATTTCTTAATGTAATCACCTCATATATAATATCAAATTCATTATCAGACCTTTTAAGATTATAGATATACAAATTTATATTTATCTTGAGTTTTATTATATCACACCGTGTATATGTGCACAAAACGTATTGTTGTCCATACATATACAACAGTTCATTTTAAAATTGTTATAACTTTTGTATCTTAACTCTTATTAACCTCATTCTAATGCCATTAGAAAAATGATTAACTAAAGTATAATTCTTCCAACTAAAGAGAGCCTAATTTAGCAATTTATCTAAACAAAAATAACCTGAAAATTTATCAATTATTGTTGCGTTAGGTCAAAGTTCTGCAGTAGCAAGTTTATGATAAAATACTTATAACTTTTACTCTAAAACTCCAATTGAGCTCATCCAAGCTTCATTGGAAGCTAACTAAATTATCTACACTTGTTATAAATCTTAGATTCTAATTTGATTTTTATCCTAGTCAAATCAAACATGGAAGCTCCCATACTGTTGTACTAGGTCTATTGCAACAGATCCATGGTAGAACAATAATAAATTTTACTCTAGAACTCCAATTTATCTCATTCATGATTCATTGGAAAGATAAATTTTCTACAACAATGCAAAATCTTACCTTCTAATTCTATTTTAATCCTAGTCAAACAAGATTGGAAATATGACTGTCTGTCAACTTGTAGTAACATAGGCATATATGTTATATCCGTGTATATCCCTCTTGACATATGATTTGATACACACATGCACATATTCAATCACTCTTATTATTATTTGTATATATTAATTTCAAACCTGCCATAACTCATGTCTAAGCTTACATTCCTTATTCATGCATATATCACTTTATACTAGATATGATATACATGCACATATATTTAATTATGCGTGTTATTACTTGTACATATTATTCATACTTGAAAATGATACCTTACGTAGGTGAACATGTCCTATAACTCCTATATCTTCCCGTATTCCTCTTATACTTGCCAGTATTGTCGTATATATTGTTTTAGACGTATATGGCTATTGATGTATGTACCTTTATTATATATGTCACATTGATATTTAGCATATATTATATTATTGGTATGGGAAAAATGAGTAGTGGAACGAAACACATATTATGGAAGCTCTTGTCTTTTTTGGATGAATCTGCATATACTGGCACTATCAGTTTCTTACATACCTTGTTTCTTACTTGGGTGCTTAGCGGCACATCATCTAGTCATTTGTGGATAGGTACTTTGGCCGTGATCCTAGGCATCACGGGATATTCAGTATTTATTTGCCTAGCGGCATCCGATTCGTATGGATATCAAGTTTGTAGCCATAATCTCGGGTATGCACAGAATATTCAGTATTTATTTGCCTAGAAGCATCTGGTTCGAGTGGAGACTGGGTTTGTGGCCATGATACCAAGTATGCATGGGATATCTAGTATTTATTTACCTAGCAGCGTCCAATTTGTTTGGAGATCGGGTTTGTGACCATGTTCTTGAATATGCATGGGATATTTAGTACCTAGCGACGTCCGATTCGTGTGGAGACTGAGTTTGTGATTGTGATTCTGGATATGCACAGGATATTCGGTATTTGATTGCCTGGCAGCAGTTATTCAGCTCGTATAGAGACCAATATTTATGGTCATGATCACGGATATACACAGGATATCCAGTATTGTTTTGCTAGCCAATGTGCCTAGCACTGCAGAATCCAATTCGTATGTAATCGATTTTAGGTCCATGGTAATGGGTATGCACGATACACTTGTAGAACACGTGAATACTCCCACTTGTCAGTTCCAAACTAATAGATAGGATTTGAATCCATTTACTTGATCCTATATGTTATATGTACCATTTGCTTCATGATTTATATTTTCTTATGCACGTGTTGTATTCATAGCCCATATACATTATCATGTTATATTATATATATCATATACTCCATTTATTCATAATTATATTATGCATATCATATACCATATGATTCTTATTATATGTAGTATATCTTGCTTGATTACATTATGCTACATATACCATGTGCTACATGATTTGTGTTATATTATGATTCATGATTCACATGTAAACATCTTTTATATTGTTCCTATTAGCATGCCATTTGATATGGTTCCTATAACATGGCATGAGTTTGGATTTGTATTTTTATTTAGGTTCTGACCCCTGAGATTATAACGCCCCAGGTCTACCAGTGAGATAGTGGTAGAAAAAGTGGAGGACCAATCTGGCAAGGATCCACATTTTCAGGAACAGGCTAAGCGCCAATAGCCAGCTTCCTGTTGGAGTTTCATTTCTTTTATGTATTTATCATTTTAGTTCATATATGCATATGTATGCTACTACATAGTTTTGCCCGTAGTATTTAGACACTAATGTATATATTCAGTACTTATTTTTTTCTCTTCTAATACTGCACTTGATTCTACATGAACAACTTTCTAATGTACATATTGCTTATAATTTTATATACTTATTTTTGGATATTGCTATATTTATATCTGTGATATTGTGGCAGATATATTCAAACCCTTATTTTATATCCTGTATTAGCGATTCCATATCTCTTACTTGTGATTTTTTGAAAAGAATTGTCTCATGTATTCTGATATTAAGAGTGTCGATGACACCCTAACATTTTTGGGATGCACACTCGGGCCCACCAATATGGTTTGGAGTGTCATAAGAGTGCCTATCGGTAACACCCTACACATTATTGGGACACACGCTTGGACCGACTAATGTGATTTGGGGCGTCAAATTAGGGTTTTTATTTTTTGAATCCCTAAATCTAAACCCAACTTTTTTCTTTCAGGTTTCATTCTTGTTTGGGGTTGCAGCTACGAAATCTCTTATCCTATCGGGCTCCTCGTTGCATGTAATGCTTGTAGTAGGCTTGGAGAAGCACGATTTCGGCAGTTGATGAGCAACTGGAGGACAATGCAGATAATGCTTAGGGTTTTGTAATAGAGAGAAACATAAGGTAAGAGAGAGGCCCGTCGTTTCAAATGGGGGGAGAGAGGGAGGGAGGGAGAAAAAGTTGCGATTTTCTATGAATAGAGGAGGAAAAAGAGTGAAAGGACTAGGAATGGGAGATGTAGTTAATACATTTGGGAATATTGGAACGATAGAAGGTATATTTAGTAGATTAGTTAAAATTTCAAAACATGAGAGGGTGTTCTTAGTAGAAACTTAGTAAGGAACCAAGTATAAACAGCAATACGCATGGATCGGGTTTCTACTTCTAGGCCCAATGTTGAAATATGTGGGTTGGGCTTCGGTTTCCATAAGGAGTCAATAAACTCTACAAAATCGATGCTTAAATTTATCAGGGAAATACAAACATAAATATGTGAAAATAGTCAATCAATTTAGATTGCTTGTCCATCATTCTATTGAGCAGAATGATTCATTATGTAAGCCAATTCATCTTTATTGTTTTCTAGCCAATTTGTCTTTATTTTTTGCTAGATAATTCATCTTTTTTTATTGTTATAAACAAAAAAAAAAAAAAAAAGATAGTTCTATGCCAATGGAACTTTAATTTCCTTCTCTTATTTCTCTTCCTTGTCATGACTAGTTAAGTAAATAAAAAGGAAATACTACAGCCATCTAAGATGCATGCCAAAAAAAAAAATTTAGTTTTCCCAGGAGTAATTTTGTATTGGAGCAAATATTAGATCAGTAAAAAATTTTGTAAATCAACGATATCACTTGTGGACTAGCAATCCTCGTTAAGATCAACAATTCATATGAGGGGATGTGTACAATATTGAATTTTAATGACTTGTTCATTGGATTTATTTATTTTTTTTTTATTTTTTTTTTAATATTAGGAGCTTGAAAAGAGTCAAATCTTTCCCATTTTTCCAGGAGGTGAGATAGGAACATCTATATCTTGTAATATTGGAATATAGTCAGTAAGCATAAACTTCAAACAATCTACGTCTCCTATTTATTTTTTATATATAATATATATTTCTTATATATCACTTAAATTTTGTATTTCAAGCTTACAAGTATATATGACTCATTCTGGCCGGCCAAGAGTCTTGACATTATACCAAGGCTACAATCTAAGTTAAATCCTAAGCCAAAACTTGAATAAAAAATATTTTGGTTGAGCGAACTCTGCTTCTTACTAGATTAGAGAATCAAATACGAGCTAGGCTTGATCCAATTTCTACTTAATGGATTAAAAATTCATTTAGGTTCGAGATGGATGAAAATGGGTGAACCAGTCTACATTAGTGGGCGAGTAACTTGAGAAAACAACACAAAAGGTTAGAGAGAAAAAAGACATGCAAATAATGAGGTTCTGTCGAGATGGACTCAACTTAACATCCTCGAGTAGAATGAGTTGTTAGGTGAGTGCTTTATTTACAAAAAAAAATACAATCACTCAATCTCTTGACTCTCAATATTACAACTACATATCTCTCTCTGACTAGACTAAATTGTCATCACGGAGAATAGAGTCATTTGGAATTAAAGAACTATCATCCCTTCATTCTGTGAAAGAATGAGATACTTACAGTGTAAGACCCCCTTGGGATTGAGATCTTCGGAGATTATGTAGTTAAGAGTTACCTTGCAGAGAGATAGGGTGATTTCAATATGGATACAATTTGGTAACGGTTTGACCAAGTGAGAAATTTTGTGAATCTTCAGAGAGCAAAAGATTTGATTCAAGTCCAACTTTCTTATATGAATAATCAGAGGTGACACTTTGAAATGGAGATCATGGGCTCAAAGGCTTATTGGACCTCTAGTCTTGAGCCTCATATGAGGACAAATTTGAACTTAACATTAGCCCTTACTTCCAAGTTTAGTCCACTAAACTTTGGGAGTATCTTCGGTTCATGCCAACTTTATCCTAGGATCTTGTTGCCAAGAGGGCGATTTATCTACAAAACATTTATTGATGCGTTAATCATTGCTTTTGAAGAGTGCGGTTGCACCATTATTGGACATCCATCACTATTCATGCATGCAAACAGTAAAAAAGTTGGCAAAAGAGGTATAAAGATTGCCTCAAGCCCCGCGTTTGAGGACACATGGTTCATTGGCTCTGACTCGGTCATCGATTCGCCTCTCATCAATCAAATGGGTGATTTGAAGCGTCATTAGAAAGATGAACCTTCGCTATTTCCCAAGAGCCCTAGCCCCCTTAATAGATCGCATATAAATAGGTTATACTCTACCACCAATGGTAAACTCTCAAATTAATAATGAGCCATTTGTTGATCCAACATAGGAGAAGAGATTCAATCCAGACTAGGCAATAGAAGGGTTAAACTTGTCGTCCTCACTGGCGTTATCTCTGAAGAATGAACTTCAACCTTCGTTTCGGGACATATCGTCCACTAAATTCTTTGCTGAGTTCTCTAAAGCTTAGTGTAAGTTGCTTGATTCTCAAGTATTTTCCATTTCAATGGAATCGCCAGAAAACATTATGGGGCTTTGTTGATCAAGATGAAGGACTTCAAGTCGGTATTCTTGTATCCCTTCAATTTTTGATAACATTACAATGTAATGGAGGACTTAGTTTGCCGAGCACTCGGACCTCATGCTTCTCAATGGTTGCAAAAGTGGCATTGTAGATTTTTGCATTCCTACTTCTCAACTTATTCACATTTCTCGACGGATGCTGATGAGGCATCATAAATTTTCTTATCTTGTGTGCTTCAAACCTCGCCTTGGAGGCTTTGAGGGCCCAAAAAATTTCAAATGCAATGATTGAGCAATAGCAATGTGGAGCGAAAGGACTAAAATAGAGCTTTAACCTTCATGTGCGGGTCACTTCATTTGGCAGGAGAGACAAACTAATAAGTTAAGTATTTTACGGACGAATTATCATATACTTATTGAATAGGTCATTGGGCATTTATTAGGCATACTCGTTAGAGTGCTTAATGGGCATCTCTTAACAAAAACTTTACCAGACGAGCCACTAGCGCAATTAAGTGGAATTAAGATATATCTTAGTGGGTGTAGTGTTGATAAGATACATAGTCGAGTTCCTATTGGGTATACTATTGATGTATGGAAGAAAGTTCATTTGGAAAGATTTTTTTTGATTTAGCTTTGTTTGATAATGTGTCTCGCTAGCTGTCACGACTCGTCTATATTGCTTTGTCTTTTCATATCAACAAAAGCATTTAACGGTTGTTCAACATGATTAGTCAAGACTCGTCTATATTGCTTTGTCTTTTCAAATCTACAAAGCATTTAATGTTATTGCTTTGCCTTTTCAAATCAACAGAGCATTTGCCTACTTGAAGAATGGAGATCCGGAGCCAGACTCTGAGGATGATGAGAAGGAAGATATGGACATAACTGAGCCAGAGGATGCCCCAAATGACGATCAAGGGGAGGCCCTATCCGACCATAGTGAGGAAGCTCCGGCAGGTGACGACAAGGAGTGACATGGCAACTGTTGTATCCTTTTTTTTGTTTTTTTTGTATCCGAGATAAGAGAGTCTCCGATATTATATATTTTTTTTACTAGAATGAAAATGACTTTGCTTTCTAGAGCTGCCGCACTCTCGACTTTGTTGCATGTTTTTGAAGTATGTGAATATGCTAAGTGTTGATATATGCTGTGATAGTTGAAGAGTCTCTTTAACAAAGATAGCTGTCATTTCACCAATAGTGTGCATCTCATTGTTGTGGACATATCAGCGACAGTGGGCATTTCACCGACAGTAGGCATCTCACTCAATAGACGTAGGCAAAAAACCGAGTACAACACTTTGTCACGAGTACTTGTTGGGCACATAACCAGATTATTAAGTGGTCATGGAGTTGAGTACGATACAGAGTCACGAGTAGGTGTCTTGTCAATTTGTCAAAATTTGTAAAATGACAAGAATCTAAATTTTATTCAAAAATACTTCAAAGAACGTATACTTTTCTTTGAGCTTTTTATTCATAGTAGTGGATATCTATCCGACAAGGCTTTAGAGGCTACTTTCGTTCTTTATTAGTAAAACTTGTATAAGTGTTGGGTGTTTTAGATGTGACGGAGTATCCTGCCTCCCAATTTCGGAATTGGTAGGCACATAGTCTGAGAACTCTATTGCCAATATACAAGCCCCCTCATTTCACAGCTAAATTTTTGTGGCTTCTATATATCCTTCTAGAGGCTTCAATGTTTCTCAATATCATAACACTTTTGCATAATCACCTTGCCCTTGCACTGGTGTTATAATAGCACACTATCTGTTGCTTATGCATGAGCCAACTCTGAAAAGTGATTACGAGTGAATTTTAATTAATTTTGTGCATTCGTAATCCAATTTTGGTGATTATATCAATAAATTAGTGATAAATTATTTTTATTGATCATACTCCCAACTTTAATATTTTTCTGTTTTTTTTATGGCCTTTTTGCAGAGTTCTATGTGTAAGAAAATAGAAAAAATGAAGCGTATCTAAGCATATCAGTCATGATTGCTAATTTGAAAAGCTTTGCTATCGATAACCATCTGCCAACTGTCAATAGCTAACTACAGATTCAGATGACTGTATTCACCCAAGAGCAATTGTTGATGGGGCTATTTATATGGATTTGGATAGTCATGATGGCTGAAGCAATATTTGAAAATTTCTTATCTAAAAAAGAGTTGCCTTTTAAGTAGAATTCTTATTAAGGTTTTTGAGATGATATACATGTGTGTATGTGTGTGTATGGGAAAACGGAAGGAGAGCTGATAGCTCACGTTTGTCCCTGCATTGCTGCCACATGCGAGCATCTCATTGGTCCTGCCATAAAACTTAAGTCGTTGTTTGTTTGAAGAAAATTAGATGCAAACTGGAATACTATTAATTGAGGGGCTTATTTGCAACTTATCATTTCTAAGATCCTTAACGCGAACTGCTCATGATCCCTCTCTCTGTGACAAATTGTTGAATGAACGGATGCCATTTTCCTAATAAATCCCAATATGCATCTTTTTCCTACCCTCTCAACGAATCCCTTTATCATATACATACTTTCATGTTTGTTTTTCAACTTTTTTGATAGAAAAAATTAAACTAGATTTCGAAGAAAAATTCAGAGTGAGGTTATGGTTGTGAGATGAATTTCAAATTAAATTTATGCTTTCGCGTAATTTGAGATATTCTCTTATCAAACTTTAAAATGTTAAAGAATTTCATGTTTCTGTTCATTATTTAGAAAGGAACCGAATTCAATGTTACTTGGATCAAATATCCATTTGTTTGTGTTCATATATGTATTTCTATATATTTTTAACAAATCAGAAACAGTTTCTTTCTCGATCCCAATTTTGATAAATAACGAGAATGTGAGCTCCTTTCTTATTAGAACTGGTTATTTTCATCTGATACTGATATCTATGAACATTTATCAAGCCATAAATTTATATATTCCATCCTTCGTAAATTTATCCAATTGGAAGAAAAATATCTAGCTTAAATAATTTATTTAGAGAGAAATCCATAACACTTTTGAACTGTGGCAGTTTGTGAAAATGAACGAGAAATTAGTACTACAGTAGTTTTAGTGCTATGATCAATTTCTTATCTGTGGATCTATGCAGGAAGGAAATGCAACTAGTGGTCAGCATTTTTGCAATTTTTTTTTTTTCTGATTTTCTAGAAGATGAATTTAGCATAGTATGGACCATGTGTTACAGGTTTGGATTATAATCATCTGAATTAGCAGGCAAATTTCATCATTATATGTACAACATGCATGTTGAAGAATATTTTGTACCCATTATTTAGAAAATATCATTGGTCTTTCCTGTTGAGCTGAAAAGGTTCAAAATTAGTCAAATGAGACCAAACAAGCAGATTGATTGTTGTTGTAGAATGGCCTGTTAGTAGCGTGGCTGCATGGAATGCTATGCTAATGGCAATGAATAGGGAAATGAAGATATAATATGATATTAACAAATCAGAAATGTGCACGTATTTGAACTTGCAGCGAAACTGTAATAGAATATTTCATTTCCAGAAAACTAGGTCCTGTACAAGTTTGAATTTAAAAAAAACCAATGATAAATATCAAATTGGAATGAAAAATTCATTATCTGAAATATATGTATGTCAACTGATCCAGTAATCACAAAAAAGATCAACAAAAAGAACATACAGATACAGAGAATAATATCACAAGGTTATTAGAGAGAGTCCAGTCGAAATGAAATATATTGCTTTCGGTCGTCTACCTTAGCATCACTTTTGGGGAGTGCAAGGAGAACAAAAGATCCCTATGCAGGCTTAGCTACAGAGCCTTTGTCATTTCTACAAATCCATTTTAGTGGTAAACTGCTCGTGGCACTTGTGATATCTTCTGTTGTCAGGAGTCTTTCTGTCTCCAAATTATTTGTCAGTATTTGAGTAGCCCATCCATTGATTGGTCTGAATGTGAGTGAACCATCATTCGGTATCTTACGGGAATTCAGCAGAAACTGTTGAAGTGGCTGATGTGATATCAAAGGTGGATAATTCTTCTGATATTCAGCGAGCATTTTAAGGTTTATTATATCCTTGCCAAGGTTTCCTTGCATTGAGTAGGAACAACAGCAGCATGCCAATTCTGATCTCCAATTCCACACCACATCAGCTGGGTTATTGTCCCTCCCTCCCTCTGTTTAGCAACCTTTGGAAAAAGGTGTTGTTTATCATTGAATGCAACGAGACTCGGCTAAAATTTTCAATGCTCCGTGACTTGAAGTAAAGGATACGAATGCCTCCTCCACTATCTAAGGCCCTGTTTGGCTCTTAGAAGTGGGAGAAATAGAGAAGAAAATAGAAGTAGATTCCAAAATGGAAGTTTAGAAAGAGAGTTGTTCAATAAAATTCAAGTGTTTATAAGCTCACTTTTGAAAGTAGGAAGTGAAATCTGAAAAATATTATCTTATTGTCAAATTAAGTAAAAAATAGTATTAATATATTTGTTAATTGAGTAGAATTGAAAATTAATAGTGAGAAACTAATAAAAA
>JAYEPQ010000011.1:26777456-26824956 GCA_036321105.1 Dracaena cambodiana
AGGTGATAGATGAAGTTTCGGAAGTTTGCAGCATTTGTGAATTATAAAGACATATAACTCACAATTGTCCGTTTCTTCCTAATTCTAAGAAGTACTCAATGGACAAGCTAAGGTCTTTAATATTGTTCCTCAACTAGCAAATAACCTTTATTCACAAACTCAACCAGCAAAAAAAAAAAAAGATACTATAATATATTTTTGTTTTAATTTTGAAATTAATCCAACATAGACTTCACTCTCCCCATGGCATAAAAGAACCTGCAGCAATCAAGGCATGGTTGCTTCGGTAGTACGGAAGCAACTCTTCATAAATAGAATCAATAGAGTTCACTTTCCCATAGCATATAAGAAGAGGCCAAATAGAGATCTACAAAGAGAACTTCCACATTTTGTAAAGGGGTATTTACTGGTTTCTCCCTCAAATTTTTATATATTATGATTTTGTCCCCCAAATCTTCATATTTAGGATTTTGTCCCTCAAATCTCATAAATTACAACAATTTAGTCTACCTCTCTAACTTTCCCTAATACAGTTAAATATTTGACAATTTTATCTCTCTTTTCCTCTTCTATTTTCCTCCTCACTTCTGCTTCTCTCTTCCTCCTCTCTTCTCTTTTTCTTCATTATTTCTCATATCTTCCTCCTCTCTTCTCCTTCTCTCTTCTTCCTCTCTTCTCCTTTTCTTCTCCTATCTTCCTATATGAATTTAAAATGTGAATTAACTCCAAAATAGGAGAAGGAGAAAAGAGGAGGAAGAGAGAAAGAGAAAAAAGGAGGAAGATAGGAGAAATAATAAAGAAAAGGAGAAGAGAGGAGGAAGAGAGAAGAAGAAGAGAGGAGGAAAATAGAAGAGGAAAAGAGGGGTAAAATGGTCAAATATTTAACTGTGTTAGGAAAAGTTAGAGAGAGATACTAAATTGTTGTAACTTATGAGATTTGGGGGACAAAATCCTAAAAATGAATATTTGGGGGACAAAATCATAATATATAAAGATTTGAGGGACAAACCATTAAATACCCCTTTTGTAAATTGGCATTAATCATGGGAAATTCTATCTGCACACGGAACTTTACTCTTCACGCACGGTTTTAAAACTTATAAATAATTACAAGTTTGCCATTATTATGTTTTGACTAAGTTACCCTTTTTAAGAATTCTTCAAATTTTGCCTTGTGTTATTCTCTGCTAAGAAATTAATTTTGAAAGTTGTTTGGATTTTCTCTTGTTACTAGCACCATTCTTGATTCTGTGCCTCTCTCTATTGATCTTCCTCCCTATGTACCTTCAAAAAATCAACAGAGCAGGCATCAGGTACAAAAATCTCATCTCAAACAAATATAAATAGAGGATTCAACTTTCACTTATCTGCCCATCATCATAACAGTAGCCTGAGGGTTGGTCCCCGGCAACATGGTGAAAGTTGAGCCATCAATAACCCTCAGCCCACTGACACCGGTAACCCTGTACTCCTTATCCACCACCTTTCCAACCATACACACGCTGTGATAGTGCTATATAGTCGATACTGTCCTCATGCAGAACTCTCCCATCACCTCGTTGCTTGAATAACCTTGGAATTTCCCAATGGTCTAAAATTGAAAATTACCTATAAACCCCACAATAACCTTGGAAGCTTAGCAGCAACGCCCCTAAACTTTCCTCTCTACCCCTCACTCGCCTCGCCGAACCAAATTGGAGAACAGCGGCGGGAGAAGAAAACTGACGAGTCAGCTGTGATTGTGATCTGCGGCAGTGCAACCGCTTGAAGGATGAAGCAAGGTAACCCTACTGGAACGCATAATGTAGCTTTTGGGCGAATTGCTAAGCTTCCGAGCTCTAAGCTTCCGTGGGTTATGGTGGAATCAAGGAACAGGAGAGAGAGAGAGAGAGGGTTAATTTTGGAAAAACAATTGGATGTAGAGAGTAAACCAGTTTCATTTTAAAATGAGAGATCGGTGTAGAGAGTAATCAGGGCATAAAGAGTAAACTTCTGTGTGTAAATAGAATTTCCCATTAATCATCTGTTTTAAAATGCTAGAACATAAGAAACCCTCACGGACTGTTACATTTTGTTACATTTTTTTTTTAAACTCCTATAAAAAATTTTTGTGTTGTTTAGATTAGGGGTGTTGGAGGCGTTAGATTTCGGGAAAATCGGACCGACTCCAACAGGTGGAGGAAGCAAGAGTCTTTCTTCGCTGAAAACCGTCCAAATTCTGACTGTTTCTAAGTCCACTGGATGCAATCAGACTCCATCAGAGTTAGTCGAAGTTATCTCGTTCAACTCCTTTAACAATTACCTCAAATTCTCCCAATCCTCATCATCTTCTTCCTAAAAAATTATCTCCAATTCTCTCCAAAATCTCATTTTTTAATTCCAAGAAAAAGCCACCCAATGTCTCCAAAAACCTCTTCATCTTCTTTTACAGGTACTTTCCCAAAATTCTCCCAAAGTTTTAGTGTTTTGTCCTCAAAATTCCTCAAAAACTCTTCTCTTATCTCAAGCTTTCATCCTTCACAGATCAAAATTTCTTCCTTTAAAACAATGAACTTCATAAAAAAAGCTCAAATCTTTATGTTGCAAAATTAATTTTTATATGGAGGAGATCATGGCTGGGTGAAGAAAGATGGATGGAACTAAGGGCTATTACAGAGGGACTCAATTGATTCCGACCGACTCTCACCCAACTGATGTGGAGGCTATGATCGGTCGGTAAATTGATACAGCACTACTAATTGACACCACAGACGTAGGAGGAACTATTGCTGCAGGAACAACTGTATGATGATGATGCTGCTGCTCATGATGGGTTTGTTTCCACCATCTTCTCCTCTTGATTTCTCTCTTGATCCTTCTTCCCTCTTTTTTTAAATAGACAGAAGCACAAACTATGGACAATAAATGACCCACACATATAGAGAGAAGAATCTTTGATGCGTCTCGGATATCGAGGCATCAAAGATATTAATTGTATGGCAAAATAAATGTGAATTTTTGCGGAGCCCATTTTTGTCTCCTCCGACTTTGAATAGGTGGAGTTTTGGGTGTTGCTAGTAGATGGTGAGTGAGAGTTGGGTCAAATCTTGAAAATGCTAAGACTTTAATTCAGTGACATTGGGAACTCAAACCTTTAAGTTCTTTTAAAAAACCGTGACATTGGGAAGATCAATGGAATTAGAGTCGTAATCCGACGGACTCGCAACGACTCAACTGATTCCGACCATAATGTTCTGTAATTATATGACTCCAACCGCAATTTAGCATAATATGCTGATCAAATTCCGACGCAATTCAATCGGAATTTACATACCTATTCATTCCTAATTTAGGCCCCCACAAACTTCGAAATTTCACAAAAAAACCCAAAAGCATTAATGGCAAAGCCAAAGTGAACAAATATCCTTTTTTTATCTCCAGTCTTAATAAGAGACTCTATTAAATTAATTAACTAATTTTTAATCATTTTATAAGTTTAAATTAATTAACTTTTAGAGAGGAAGAAACATTATTCAAAATGTGTTTTTTTAATAAATTTAATATCATTCATCTAAATTTATTTATTTATTTAGAAAGATAAATTAATATAAATATGCTAGTAAGTAAAATTTGACTAAGGACCAAATGATTATTTAATAGTCTAGGGCTTTTCTGACTATTGTTATCTGGAAAAATATAATAATTGGAAGATTAGATAACACAGAAATAGTTTAATTGCAATTTTGGAAAGAACATGATATTTTATGAGGAATTCTTTTAATCCTCCGTTCAACCATACCAAATGCAAGGCATTCTCTACTACTAATACTAGAATTATCATCATTCAGCCAACTTCAGTTATAAAGGTCTAAACAACAATTCACCATAATAATCACGCTTTTATTTGATGAAAAATTAACAAGTAGCACCATAGAAAATGATAACTTTATTCCTAAATACCTTTAAAAAACACAAACTATAAACTAAAACAGGCGCACCAACACTGCACCTGAAATGGATGCACAGACGCACCAACACTACCCCCGACATGGCTGCACAGGTGCACCAACACTACACCCAAAACAACTGCAGATCCTGCTAGTAAGTACATCAAGTCGATATTCTTCAACCCACTATTTGATTCATGCAAAGTTGATGGTATGGGCTTAAAATTATTAAGTTTGCTTGAAAAATTAGCATGTGCACAAAAGCCTCAAATCTGAATGCAAGAAAGAAAATAGGATACATTTAACATCCCAAAATTTGTACTACTCGTATCCTTTCTTTGAGTCCGATCGTGCCAAATTAGGATTATCGCGGATTAATTTGGATACGAAAATTATTTTTAGTGACTATAACTTTAAATCTATAACTCCAAATGACATTTAGTATTCGCATTTATTAGTTTTCTAATATTTATGATTTTTAAAAATTTTCCTAGAAGCCTAAAAAATATTTCCAAATTTTGTCAATTTCATAATATTAAATTATTCTTCTAATTATTTTGAAATTTGATTTCTCTCATTCCAAATATCGAAATGATAAATGAATAATTTTTTAGAGCTTCTCTTGATGAGTATCACATTCTGTATTAATTCTGTATTAATTTGATAGTATCCAGAAAATGTATCTCGAGGCCGTAAATAATAAATATTAAATAAATTGAAACTTTTTTGTACACACTCAATCTTCTATGCTACTCTCTAAGGGCACATCCCAAAATAGGCTGGTAGTGAGCTGTCAAATGGAGGCTTAATGTGGCACGTTGGGTTGGTAATTTTCATTGCATGGAGTGCATGGGGAGTTTGGATAAGTTCATACATAGTTAAATTAATAAAAAAAAAAATGTGTATATAAATGTGAAGCCATTTATCTCACTCTTCTATCAAGAAAAAGGAAATCCCACTCTTATGTCACGAAAAAGAAAATCAACACTTTAGTGAAAAAAAAAAAGAAGAAAAGAATGGGAAAAAAAAATTGTTTGAAACTAGGAGGGATATAAGAGGAGTCAGGTTCGATCAACGGCACATTAACGACGTTGTAACATTGCTATTCTTTATTATTATCATAGAAAATTTATTAATTTATATTTTATGTACGTAGTTTGTTTTATTTTATAAATATTATTGACTCACATTAAGAACTATTATTTCGTGAATATACTTGACTCACTGATGTGATATTTACTACAAGCGCACAGTGTCGGTGTAGTACTGTACAGGACGTCCCACAAGAATCTAAACTGTTTTTGCGTTCCTTACTCTTTCTTTAGTCTAACGGACGGACTAAGTATGCGTTTCTAGATTAGATTTGTTACTATTTAAATAGTTTAGGATCTAAAATCCATTAGTTTCCAACCATATTCTTAGTTCTATTACCTTCTTCTATTATAAAAATTTGATCTTTTTAGTTTAATATTTATTTAAAATGCCCTAAGCATAAGCTATCAAGTGGTGTGTAAGTATAACTCATCAAAAATACTACTTTTCATAAAAACAAACTAAATTTTTAGATAATTCAATAAAAAAGATAAAATCAACAACCCCAAACCCTAACTAAGCATAGGCTATCAAGAAACCGAATTCAAATATAACCTATCAAAATCTTAATTTTTGAGTTCTTATATTTTAATCTTTTTATAGAAAAATCATGTCTTTATTTATTTTATTTAAGAAGAAAAATATTAGAAAACAATTACATGGTGGATCCTAACTTCAACTACATCCTAGAGCTAAACTAATTAGCTACTCATATTTTTAATAAGCAAAATCAAGTTTTTATTCATGAATATGGTTAACCCTAATCTAGAAAGCAATAAAATATAAACTAAAAAGCAATTAACTCTATCTAGAGAGCAAATAAAGATCTTAAAAGAATGGCTTACCTCTGGAGCACGGTATTGTGGCAGTCATCCTTCAGCAAAATTCTAATTTTATTAATTTACAACGAGTACAAAACTTACATGATTCTCTCTAGAATATGAGGATACGACCAATATATAGGCTACGGAAAACCAAACTCAATTTTAATACAACTGATAAACAACAAAATTACAACGAAGCCACGGAAGAAAATTTAGAGGAAGTGGACCCCATTATGCCGCTAATTGGCGGTAAATACCGCTAATTAGCGGCAATATTAAGGTATTAATTTTTGGTTTTTCTTCTGCTTGAGTCTCGTCTCTTGTAAGCTGATTTTAATAACTGTATTGCACTTTGTCTCTCTGCAGTATTTTAATCTTATAGTTTTGCTCTCTTTGAACTCTTTTCCAGGCTTTGTTTCCTAATCCGGCTCTGATTTCATACCATCTCCTTATAGGAATTAGATTTCCTGAAAATCACACTAAAAATACCCGAGTAATATTATTTAAATACAAAAATAGGTAATATGAAGGCTATGAATATGCAGTATATGGCACTCATCAGACCCCCACACCTATCTTTTGCTAGTTCTCGAGCAAAACCTAACCCTAATAAGAAAATTAAAAAATTCTAACTCACTTTCACAGGAATCGTGATTGCACTTAGTACGTGCAACAAGTCTTTAAACCCCTAAGTTACCCTAGTGGACGAGAGTTGTCTCGTGAGAGTTTGCAATGAATATACCCACAAAATTCATGAAGAAAATATATTAACAAATAACTAAAAGAAAAATAAGGTTAACCGAAAATCAAGAAAAATAGAAATTTTATACAAAGAAAAGAAAATCCTTTATTTTATAATATCTTCATCAATTAATCTCACTAATATACAAACTCAAGAACGCATTTAGATTATCAATTTTCAAATCAAGTGTCATATTAGATACACTTATCATTTTAATCAAAAATTTAAATTCTATCTTTCAATACCCACTAATAAATAATCCATTGGCTCCTATACATCTACGTGCACGTATGATAGTCTACTTCGGTTTTGAAATCCAACTCTAACTCATGATTCATCTCCTCTCTCATAACAATTTTTTTCTTTTTCTAAGAATGTTTCACCTTTCATGAGAATATTCACACTTACTTAGGCGCAAAGTACTAAATTACGTGGATCATACTCTTTTCTTTTTCTTTTTTTTAGAATATTTCACCTTTCATGCAAATATTCATACTTGCTTAGGCGCAAAGTACCCAATTACTCAGATCATACTCTTTTTTCACTCTTGAGGCTATTATTTTAATACCAGGCGCACCCTATTATTTTATCACTCTCGAAACTATTGCCTTAATATCAGGCTCACCCCATTATTTTATTCACTTTTTTTTCTTTGTTTAGAGAGAGAAGATTTACTCAATCATTATCATTTTTGTTCTTAATCTAATAAACTATTGTGAAGTAAAAAATAGATGTATACTTGCCTCAAAACTACTGTTGGTGGTATTTATTTTTCGAATTTTAATCTTTTTCATAAAATTCAAAGTGTATCATCCAATCTACTCTTCTATCTAATTTCAAATCTAAATTTGTTCCTTTATCTGTAATTAGGTTGTTCTACTATTGAAAATATATAAAATCAAAGGTTTTTTTTAGTTTTTTCTTAGTTAGTTACCCTAAGAATTACCCAAAGTGTAAAATAAAGAAACCAAAAAATCATCTAAAAATAAAATAAAAACTCTTAAAAAAAACTAAAATCTTAGAAAAACACAAAGAAAATAACCTAACCCACTCCTCCACACCTAAACTCATGTATGCCTTCATACACAAATCAAGTGTGGTAAAACTATTATACAAATACTATACAAATAATAAGAGTCATAAAAGTTACGATCTCAATATCATCACCCTATTAATGCATGAAAAGAGGTTACGACCTCTTGATCGCTTCCCACTTTTATAATGTGTGCATTTTAAACGTGAAGTGGGTGCATTATTATATCTCATCAACCTCCTAAGAGTCACGAAATTACCTGTCTGTAGTTTATGCCACCCTCGCTTTTTCTTTGTCCACATGTAAGCATTAACAATTGGGTTAAAGAATTTTTTATTATAAACCTACCAATCATCATTAGTAACAAGCATACATGTAAAAATATCGTGAGGTGAGAAGACTGCTATAGGATCAAGTGAATGTGGTGGTGGCTCTTCTAACTCACGAAGTAATGCGAGCTCCTCTGCAAATAAATCCTCAAAAGTTTGCTCATAAATTAATGGCACACTTGCACAAGTATCATCATACATAGAATCAGCATGTTCTAATTCATCAATAATATTAGCTCATCTTTGAACATTTGGTCAAATGAGAGTTCATCATCAGTGCAAAAGGTCAAATAAGAGTGAAATTATGAATCATGTTGACCTCAATGAGGAAGCTCATTGTGTGCTCATCCATATTGAATATATTCAATGCCACAATCATATTTTCAAACAATAACTTCATGAGGCCACTCCTGCAATCAATTAATGCATTTGATGTTGCAAGGAATGGTCTACCCAAAATAACGGGAATTTGATTCCATGGATTGAACATTGGCTCAGTTTCTAAGACAATGAAGTTTACAGGAAAGATAAACTCTCCGACCTTAATGAGCACATCTTCAACCGTACCAAATGGTCTCTTGATCGAACGATTAGCTAACTGTAATGTGACCTTGGTAGGTTGAAATTTTCCTAACCCCAATTGCTGATAAACAGTGTAAAGAAGCAACTTGATACTTGCCCCTAAATCAAGCAATGCCCTATCAAATGTAGTGTTCCCAATGGTGCATGAGATTGTAGGGAAACCTGGATCTTTGTACTTGATAGGCAAGGAGTTAGAGAGGATTTGCGATATATTTGCAGTAAGAAAAACTTTCTCAGGAACGTTTCTTACTCGTTTCTTAGTAAACAAATCCTTAAGGAATTTAGCATAAGTAGGAACCTTTTGTATAATATCAAGGAGTAGAATATTAATCTTCACCTGCTGAAATATTTCAAGAAACTTTTCTACTTGCGGTGAAGGCTTCCTAAACCGATCAGGATATGGTACTTTCGGCTCAGGAACCGGTTCTTCTAAATGATCATGTGACGGTGATGGAGGTGATGGAGATGGTGCAGCCTACGAAATAGTAGTACTGGGATCAGGGGGCATGGCTGCATTATTGTCCACTTGCTTACCAGATCTAAGCGTGTGAATGACATTGCATTGGTGAACATGCGACTTGTTGGAGTTTGAGGAACTGGCATTAGGGTTCGTTAAAGGTTGACTTGGAAAGGTATCCTGGGCACGTTCACTCATTTGACTCACTAATTGTCCAATCTGCTGTTCTACATTCTTAATAGATTGAGAGTTTACGAGCAGTTGCTGACCTGTACTTTGAATAAAATCAGTTAACACTTTCATAATTTTTTGCATGTGTGTGTCAAGATTGGACATATGCGTGTCAAACTTGGAATGAGACTTGAGAAGATTTTCAACGTGCTTCTCAAGTGACTGAAGTCGCTTTTCTTGTTCATTATTAGATCCCTGTTATGGATGTGAGTAGTTTTGTGCAGGTGGTTTATTCTGGTTGTTTCCATAATTTGATGCATTTGGGTGTTGATAAGCACCCACATTTGGTCTTGAGAACTGACCGTTGGCTGGAGGCTGTATGTTAGGATTAGGGGCCCCCTGATATCGCCCTTGACCCCATGATAGATTTGGATGGTTCCTCCAGTCAGGATTGTATGTAGGAGCGTAAGGATTGTTCATGGGTTGTTGATACAAGGCGTTAGCCTGTTCAAGTGTAGGACCCATGAGGTTCATTAATAATGGATACTCCTCCATAACATGATTCAGAGTTCCGTAATTAAAACATGTGAAAACTTGTATTTGATTTACCTGACCTACCTGTGGAGCACGAGTGGTCTCTAATATCTCAATTCTCCTCATAAGGTGCAATCTTAGCTTCAGTAGCTATCGAGCTGTCGACGCTATGGATTCCACCCTTATGCGCAGAAGCTGATGCACTGAGTTTCTCAGTAGGACTCTCCCACTGCATAGTCTTCCACGATAGGTCCTCAAGAAAGTCCCATGCTTCATCCTCGTTTTTTCCTCATAAACTCCCCCTGACACATGGACTCAATAAGAGTTTTGGATGTGTAATCAAATCCTTCGTACACGATTTGACACAACCTCCATTTTTCTATCGCATGGTGGGGGCATTGAGCAAAAAGATCCTTGAACCGTTCCAAGTATTTCCAGAAGGGTTCTCCCGGCACTTGACGGAATTGATTGATTTGATTTCTAATCCTTATCGTTTTATGCGTGAGATAATACTTCTTGAGAAATACTGCAACGAATTCATCCCAAATAGTGATTGAATCAGTAGGCATACTGTACAACTACTTCTTGGCATTATCCTTGAGTGCAAAAGGGATGAAGCGGAGCTTAATTACGTCCTCCGATAAGTGTTGCAGTTTTATCATCATGCATACTTCTTGAAATTTACTGATAAAAAGATTTGTATCCTTTGAATCAGAATCAGTGAATTTAGGAAGCATACTGATGTACTGCGGTTTCAACTCATAGTGATTACCCGCTGCGTATGGAAGTTTTATGCAAGATGGAAGTGATGTGCGCAACGGGTAATATCGATCCTGAAGGATCAGGATCAGTTGATCTATCTTGGCATCCATGAGCAAATCTGATCTCACTAGTTGACCAAATTGATCACGGGTCCAATATGGCATGAACCAGCGACCGTGAGTGTATGCGTGAATTTTCTAAACTAATGTAAGAAGTGGAGTGTGGTGGAGAGATAAAACGGTGAAATAGATGTGATCAAATAGCAAATGTGATTCTTACAGTACCGAATATTTTTTTTTACAGAACCAGAGAACCAAAACACAGAACTGGAGAAATCCAGAGATCAAAATATACCTTCTAAGCCGCCAATTGGCGGTTTGGACCGCTGAATAGAGGCTAAACCAGAGAGTTGGACTCTCTGGTTTTTGCTGCTTAGTCACGAAGCTCTTCTGATCCTTTTTATCTTCCTGTATCTGTAATTCCTGCTCTCTGCACACTCAACACATAATGTTAATCCCGTAAAACGTTAGAACAAGCAAGCAAAACACCATCGATCCCCGGCAACGACGCCAAAAACTTGATGTGATATTTACTGCAAGCGCACAGTATCGGTGTAGCGCTGTACAGGTCGTCCCAAAGAGATCTAAGGTGTTTTTGCGTTTCTTATTCTTTCTTTAGTCTAATGGACTAACTATGAATTTCTAAATTGGATTTGTTACTATTTAAATAGTCTACGATCTAAAATCTATTAGTTTCCAACAATGTTCTTATCTATTAGTTTCCAATAATATTCTTACTTCTATTATCTTCTTCTATCATAAAAATCTGATTTTTTTACTTTAATCTTTATTTAAAATGTCCTAAGTATGAGCTATCAAGTAGTGTGCAAGTATAACTCATCAAAAATACTACTTTCCATAAAAACAAACTAAATCTTTAGATAATTTAATAAAAAAAAGATAAAATTAACAACCCCAAACCCTAACTAAGTATAGGCTATCAAGAAATCTAATTCAAGTATAACCTATCAAAATCTTAATCTTTGAATTCTTATATTTTAATTTTTTTATAGAAAAACATGTCTTTATTTATTTTATTTAAGAAGAAAAATATTAGAAAGTAATTACATGGTGGATCCTAACTTCATCTACATTCTAGAGCTAAACTAATTAGATACTCGTATTTTTAATAAGCAAAATCAAGTTTTTATTCATGAATATGGTTAACCCTAATCTAGAAAGTAAGAAAATCTAAACTAAAAACAATTAACTCTATCTTGAAAGCAAATAAAGATCTCAAAACAATGGCTTACCTCTGGAGCACGGTAATGTGGTCGTCACCCTTCAGCAAAACCCTAATTTTATTAATTTAAAATGAGTACAAAACTTATAGGATTCTCTCTAGAATACAAGAATACGGCCAATATATAGGCTACGGAAAACCAAACCCAATTCTAATTCAACTGAGAAACAACAAAATTACAATGAAACCACGGAAGAAAATGTAGAGGAAGTGGACCCCATTATGCCGCTAATTGGTGGTAAATGCCGCTAATTAGCTGCAATATTATGGTATTAATTTTTGATGCTTGAGTCTCATCTCTTGTTGAGTTGATTTTGATGACTGTATTGCATTTTGACTCTCTGAAGTATTTTAATCTTATAGTTTTGCTCTCTTTGAACTCTTTTCTGGATTTTGTTTCCTAATCCAGCTCTGATTTCTTCCTATCTCCTTGTAGGAATAAGATTTTCTGAAAAACATACTAAAAATACCCGAGTAGTATTATTTAAATACAAAAATATGTAATATGAAGGCTATAAATATGCAATATATAGCACTCATCACTCACATTTAGGACTATTAATTGACATTTAGAGTTGAAGTGGATTATTAGATAATTTGATAGCCGAACTTACTATATGGAAATAGAATGCATAACACCGGATTAATCAATATGTAGATAAGAACTGTTACTTTGTATTTACCTTACTTAGTAAAATATACTTATATGGTTGATTACATGATGGACTTACTCATATGAATAAATCACTATTAAATTAAGCACATGAAATTCCATTAAGTACTTATAAAAAAACACATGCTAAAATCTGGTAAAATTATTAAGTTTAACCTGTGGTTGCTTACTAATATTAAATAGATTTTATACTATACACTAAATCAATCGCCTGCATAGCTTAAAATGACGTAGTTAAAAGGTTATTACAAAATTTATTTTCTTCCTTTCTTGTCTACGAATGAAAGTACCACCCAGCTAACCTCAAACAAAATTTAAATGTGTATCTATAATTGTATGGCTGGCACATTATATGGTTGTATTCGAATTTGTTAAACACTATAATATAGTGCAATATAGAAAGTGTGAGATATAGGATTAATCATTACTCTTTATTGTGAGTTGTTTTTATTTCAGATTGAATAACAATTTGTAGGGTCGGTGAACTAATCCATTTCATTATATCAAGATCTTGTAGCATAACATATGACGCTTGTTTGTAAATGACATATTATACTAATATGAATGATACGTGATAGACATGATAGTGAGTATAGTGACATGACAAGTGAATGGAATATAACAATATTATGTATGCATTATCAAATAATGAATTGTTAATAATATCATAGATGATAGAAATGGACATGAACGAATCATGTCATGATATCATTATAAGTCATGTGTATCATATATTATGAACTCGGGGATGAGAAAAAACTATATGATGGATAGAGTCATGTCGTATAAAAATTACTATAATATTAAGGTTAAGAATCTTTTACTGCAGCGGCCTGAGTGATACGAGATCACCCAATAATAATTAATATGCAGTGTGGTATGTACATTACTGTTATACAATATGGGAAGTGAATAATAATAACTAGTTGTATGGCATGATTCAGTGCCATACAATTGAGACCGGAATCCGGGTATATAAGAAACTTAGACGACAATAGAGAATAGCGCTATCTTTTCAATTAATATAGTTTCTACAACTAACTTGGACAATAACTGAGATAAACAGAATAATTAAGATACATAAAGTAGTTGTTTGTCATGTTTAATTATTTACGTCTTTATTTGTACTTGTTTGTATGCTTAGTTTTATATGTTCATGACCAACACTGATATGAATACTCATGTATATTGATACTCTTATACTATGATAGTACACCATTTTCTTTACTTTAAGTATTACTTGCTGGGTTTAATTTTTTAGATTTTGAACCCAGGTATTGAGGAAGTGGAGGGACAGTATGCACTAGTCAAAGATTGATCAAGCTGAATGACAGTAAGAAGTGGATCTATCATAACCTTATATATACTGTTCATATTTTTTTTGTTGAGCACTGCTCCTTCCTTAATTATTTTATTGTACAAATCTAGAACAGTGCGTTCTTTCATGTAATCAACCTTGTATTTTATAAATGCAATTTTAGTTTCAGACATGTTATTTTTCATCAATAGTGAAACTAGTTACGGTTATTTTAAGATCCTATGACTATTGGGTAATCTGATGAGATTTTAAGCAGAATCCTCCGTTTTGTGAAGCAGCTAAAAAATGGGCATTACAGGGTGATATTAGAGCCTAGATTTAGGTGGAAGATCATAGGAATATTGCCACATAAGAACATGTTACTAACTCATTCTTGCTAATTATTTCTTATTTTTTGATATCTACTTGATCTAGTATCATGCCTATCCTATCATATCCTATTTGTTTGAATTGTCTATCTTTGGATTTTTTTTATTGACTCTTACCTGATCCATCGCAGAACAATGTCGATCTAATTTTTTGCAAGCGTAAGTGCAAGTCATAGGGATGAGACTGCGAATCTTAGAAACCTGATGCAAGGAGTAACATAGGCACAACATACCACAATGTTGCTAGAAGAATGATGCAGTTTAAGAAAGCAGAAAGGAGCAAAATGGTGTCAGACTTTCGAAGATTGTAGTTGTTGGTGTTTTCTAGAATGGAAGGACCATTGAAGGCTGAGTAATAGACTGTGAATATGGAGAATTTCTTGAAGGTGGCAAGAATCCCAAAGAAGAATTGGGTGGAGGTGGTGTATATTAAGTTGACTGACATGGTCAGGACATGGTGGTTGGCCAAAGAGGTAAGGCATTAGGAATCTCTAATGATGAGTACCATATATTGCATATTTATAGTCTTCATATTATCTATTTTTGTATATAAATAATGCTACTTGGGTATTTTTAGTGTGTTTTTCAGGGAATCTGATTTATACAAGAAGATGGCATGAAATCAGAGTTGGAGCAGGAAATCAAAGTCCGAAAAGTTGCTAAAATGGGCAAGACTACAAAATTAAATTACTGAAGGGAGTAAAAGTCAAATACAGTCAGTCAAATAAAGTCTACAGGACAAGAGACTCACTCTGAAGAAACTATAGAGCCAAATTCCAAACTTGAGCCGCTAAATAGCGGCTTAAGCCGCCAATTAGCAGCCACAAAGTCTCTGTTTAAAAGAATAGGGTTTGGTTTCCGAGGCCTATTTATTGGCCGACCCTTGTATTTGGACGATATTCTAAATTCTGAAATTTTTGTATTCGATTTTTCTGTTCAATAAAGTTGGGGTTTTTGCTGAAGGTCGACGGCCACAATACCGTGTCCAGAGGTAACCCATTGATCTTGAGATTCTTATTTTCTTTCTGCATAGATTTGATTGCATTCTATTTTAGGGTTTACTGCTTTCTAGATTAGGGTTTACCGCTTTCTAGATTAGGGTTTTTCATTCTATGAATAAAAAGTTGATTTTCCATAGTAAAAATCATGAGTAGCTAATTAGATCAGCTCTAGGATGTAGATGAAGCTAAGATCTACCATGTAATTATTTTCTAATATTTTTCTTCTTAAATAAAATTAATAAAGTCATGATTTCTCAAATGAAAGATTAAAATACAAGGACCCGAAGTTTAGAACTTTGATAGGTTATACTTGAATTAGGATTCTTGATAATCTATGCTTAGTTAGGGATTGGGGTTGCTGGTTTGTCTTTTTATTTGAATTATCTAAAAGATTTAGTTTATTTTTATAAGAAGTAGCATCTTTTGATGAGCTATACTTGCACAACACTTGATAGCTTATACTTAGGGCACTTTAAGTAAAAATTAAACTAAAAAGATTGAATTTTTATGATAGAAGAAAATAATAGAAGTAAGAATATAGTTGGAAATTAGTGGATTCTATATCTTAGGCTACTTAGATTAATCCAACTTCAACCTAGAACGTTTGGTTAGTCCGTTGAACTATAGAGAAAGTAAGAACGCAGAAACACCTTAGATTCCTGTGAGACGACCTGTACAGCGCTACAATAATACTGTGCGCTTGCAGTAAATATAACACATCAAGTTTTTGGCGCCGTTGCCGGAATCGACAGTGTTTTTCTTACTTTTTCTGACGTTTTACGGGATTAACAGTGTGTGTTGAGTGTGCCGGAAATTTAAATTGCAGATACAGGATGATTTAAAGGATCTGAAGAGCATCGAACCAAAGCAGAAAAAAGTAGAGAGCAAAACTCTCTTGTTAAGCTCCTAAATAGCTGTGAATACCGCCAAATAGTGGCTACAAAGGTACGTTTTCGACCTAAAATTTTTCTGTTTCTGTACTTTTATTTCTTGGTTCTGTAAATAAATTTAAAACAAAAAAAAAAAAAAAAACTTAGAGACAGTAGAAATTACATTTTTATTTGATCATATCTATTCCACCGTTTTATCTCTCCACCACACCCCACTTCTTGCATTAGTTTAGGAGATTCACGCATACACTCACGGTCGCTGGTTCATGCCACATTGGACCCGTGATCAATTTAGTCGACTTGTGAGATCAGATTTGTTCATGGGAGACAAGATGGACCAGCCGATCCCGATCCTTCAGGATCGATGTTACCCGTTGCGCACATCATTACCATCATGCATAAAACTTCCACACGCAGCGGGTAATCACTACGAATTAAAACCGCAGTACATCAGTATGCTTCTAAAATTCACTGGTTCTGATTCAGAAGATGCATATCTCTTTATCAGTGAATTTCAGGAAGTATGCGTGATGATAAAACTGCAACACTTATCGGAGGACGCAATTAAACTCCGCTTCATCCCATTTTCTCTAAAGGATAATGCCAAGAAGTGGTTGTACAGTATGCCTACTGATTCAATCACTACTTGGGATGAATTCGTTACAGTATTTCTCAAGAAGTATTATCCTACGCATAAGACGGCAAGAAACAGAAATCAAATCAATCAATTCCGTCAAGTGCCAGGAGAACCCTTCTGGAAATACTTAGAACGGTTTAAGCATTTATTAGCTCAGTGCCCCCACCATGCAATAGAAAAGTGGCAGTTGTGTCAAATCATATACGAAGGACTTGATTACACATCCAAAACTCTTCTGGAATCCATGTGTCAAGGGGAGTTTATGAGGAAAAACGAGGATGAAGCATGGGACTTTCTTGAGGACTTATCATGGAAGACTAAGCAGTGGGAGAGTTCTACTGAGAAGCCCAGTATATCAACTTCTGCTCATAAGAGTGTGATCCATAGCGTCGACAGCTCTATAGCTGCTGAAGCAAAGATCGCAGCCCTTATGAGAAGAATTGAGGCACTGGAGATTCCTAGTGCTCAGTCTCCACAAGTGGGTCAAGTGAATCAACTCCAAAGTCCCACATGTTTTAATTGCGGAACTCCGAATCATGTTATGGAGGAGTGTCCATTATTAATGAATTCCATGGGTTCCACACTTGTGTAGGCTAACGCCTTGTATCAACAACCCATGAATAATCTTACGCTCCTACATACAATCCTGGCTGGAGGAACCATCCAAATCTATCATGGGGTCAAGGGCAATATTAGGGGGCCCCTAGCCCTAACATGCAGCCTCCAGCCACTGGTCAGTTCCCAAGACCAAATATGGGTGTTTATCAATACCCAAATGCTTCAAACCATGGGAACAACCAGAATAGACCACCTACACAAAACCACTCATATCCACAACAGGGGTCTAATAATGATCAAGAAAACCGACTTCAATCACTTGAGAAGAATGTTGAAATCTTCTCAAGTCTCAGTCCAACCTTGACACATACATGCAGAATCTTATGAAAGTGTCAACTGATTTTATTCAAAGAACAGATCAGCATCTGCTCGTGAACTCTCAATCTATTAAGAATGTAGAGCAGCAGGTTGGACAATTAACGAGTCAGATGAGTGAACGTGGCCAGGGTACCTTTCCAAATGAACCCATAATGAACCCTAATGCCAGTTCCTCAAACTCCAATCAGTCGCATGTCCACCAATGCAATGCTATTCACACGCTTAGATCTGGCAAGCCAGTGGATAATAATGTAGCCATGCCCCCTGATCCCACTCCTACTATCTCGCAAGCTACATCATCTCTTCCACCAATTTCTCCACGACCATCTCCATCACCTCCATCATCGTCACATGATCATTTGGAAGAACCTGTTCCTAAGCCGAAAGTACCATATCCCAATCGGTTTTGGAAACCTTCACCGCAAATAGAAAAGATTCTTGAAACATTTCAGCAGGTAAAGGTTAATATTCTACTCCTTGACATTATACAACAGGTTCCTACTTATGCTAAGTTTCTCAAGGATTTGTGTGCTAAGAAACGAGCAAGAAACGTTCCTGAGAAAGTTTTTCTTGCTGCAAATATATCACATATCCTCTCTAACTCCTTGCCTATCAAGTACAAAGATTCAGGTTCCCCTACAATATCATGTACTATTGGGAACACTACATTTGATAGGGCATTACTTGATTTAGGGGCAAGTGTCAACTTGTTTCCTTACACTGTTTATCAGCAACTGGGGTTAGAAAAATTTCAACCTACCAAGGTCACACTACAGGTAGCTGATCGTTCGATCAAGAGACCACTTGGTATGGTTGAAGATGTGCTCATTAAGATCGGCGAGTTTATCTTTCCTGTAGACTTCATTGTCCTAGAAATTGAGCCGATCTCCAATCCACGGAATCAAATTCCCGTTATCTTGGGTAGACCATTCCTTACAACATCAAATGCATTAATTGATTGTAGGAGTGGTCTCATGAAGTTATCGTTTGGGAATATGACTGTGGCATTGAACATATTTAATATGGATGAGCACGCAACGAGCTCTCTCACTGAGGTCAATATGATTTATAGTTTGCACTCTCATTCGACCTCTTGCACTGATGTTGAATCTTCATTTGAGCAAATATTCAAAAATGAGCTCATACTATTAGAAGAATTGGCACATACTGATTTTATATATGATGATACTTGTGCAAGTGCGCCATTGATTTATGAGCGAACTTTTGAGAATTTATTTGCAGAGGAGCTCGCATTACTTCGTGAGTTAGAAGAGCCACCACCACATTCACATGATCCTGTAGCACTCTTCTCACCTCACAATATTTCTACATGTATGCTTGTTACTAACAATGATTGGCAGGTTTATAATAAAAAATTCTTTAACCCAATTGTTAATACTTATATGTGGACAAAGAAAAAGCGAGGACGGCATAAGAAGCAGGCAGGTAATTTCGTGACTTGTAAGAGGTTAATGAGATATAATAATACACCCACTTCACGTTTAAAACGCACACACTATAAAAGTGGGAAGCGATCGAGAAGTCGTAACCACTTTACATGCGTTAATAGGGTGAGGATATTGAGATCGTAACTTTTTACGACTCTCATTATTTGTATTTGTGTAATAGTTTTCTTATTTATTTTACCACTCTTTGTTTGTGTATTAGGGCATACACAAGTTTAGGTGTGGGGGAGTGGATTAAGAGATTTTTATTTATTTTAGGATTTTTTTTTATTTTTAGGATTTTTTTTATTTTTAGATTTTTTTGGATTTCTTTATTTTACACTTTGGGTAGTTTTTAGGGTAACTAACTGAAATTTTTCAGTTAAAAAAAAGTAAAAAAAACTAAAAAAAATTAATAAAAAAATAAATTTAACAATAAATTTATGTATTTTTATCAGTAAATCAATCTAATTACAAATAAAGGAACAAATTTAGATTTGAAATTGGATAGGAGAGTAGATTGGATAATACACTTTGAATTTTATGAAATAAATTAAAATCTGAAAAATAAATACCGCTAACAGTAGTTTTGAGGCAAGTATACATTTATTTTTCACTTCACAGTAGTTTATTAGGTTAAGGACAAAGATGATAACGATTGAGTAAGTTTTCTAACTCTAAATAAAAAAAAGTGAGAATAAAATAATGGGGTGAGCCTGGTATTAAGGCAATAGCCTCGAGAGTGATAAAATAATGGGGTGCGCCTGGTATTAAGGCAATAGTCTCAAGAGTGAAAAAAGAGTATGATCCAAGTAATCGGGTATTTTGCGCCTAAGTAAGCATAAATATTCGCATGAAAAATGAAATATTCTGAAAGAAAAAAAAAAAAGAGTATGAACTGAGTAATCGGGTATGTTGCGCCTAAGCAAGCGTGAATATTCGCATGAAAGGTGAAATATTCTTAAAAAGAAAAAATTGTTATGAGAGAGGAGATGAATCATGAGTTAGAGTTGGAGTCCAAAACCAAAGTAAACTATCACACATGCACGTAGATGTATAGGAGCCAATAGATTATCTGTTAGTAGGTATTGAAAGAAAAGATTTAAATTTGTGATTAAAATGATAAGTGTATCTGATATGACGCTCGATTTAAAAATTGATAATCAAAATGCGTTCTTGAGTTTGTATATTAGTGAGACCAATTGATGAAAATAAAAAAAAAGAAGATTTTTTTTTCTTTCTTTTGTATAAAATTTTTATTTTTCTTCATTTTCGGTTATCCTTATTTTTCTTTTCTTTATTTCTTAATCTATTTTCTTCTTGAATTTTGTGCGTGTATTCACTGCAAACCCTCACGAGACACAACTCGTCCACTAGGATAACCTAGGGGTTTAAAGGCTTGTTGCACGTGCTATAAGTGCAATCGCGATTCCTGCGAAAGTGAGTTAGGATTTTTGCTTTTCTTTTTAGATTTAAGTTTTGCTCGAGGACTAGCAAAAGATAGGTGTGGGGGTATGATGAGTGCCATATATTGCATATTTATAGCCTTCATATTACCTATTTTTGTATATAAATAATGATACTTGGGTATTTTCAGTGTGTTTTTCAGGGAATCTGATTTATACAAGGAGATGGCATGAAATCAGAGTCGGAGCAGGAAATCAAAGTCCGAAAAGTTGCTAAAATGGGCAAGACTACAAAATTAAATTACTGAAGGGAGTAAAAGTCTAATACAGTCAGTCAAATAAAGTCTACAGGACAAGAGACTCACTCTGAAGAAACTATAGAGCCAAATTCCAAACTTGAGCCGCTAAATAGCGGCTTAAGCCGCCAATTAGCGGCCACAAAGTCTCTGTTTAAACGAATATTCTTTTCGTAGGCTTATCTATAATTTTGTAGTTTTGAGGTTCTGCTAGGAATAGGGTTTGGTTTCCGAGGCCTATTTATTGGCCGACCCTTGTATTTGGACGATATTCTAAATTCTGAAATTTTTGTATTCGATTTTTCTGTTCAATAAAGTTGGGGTTTTTGCTGAAGGTCGACGGCCACAATACCATGTCCAGAGGTAACCCATTGATCTTGAGATTCTTATTTTCTTTCTGCATAGATTTGATTGCATTCTATTTTAGGGTTTATTGCTTTCTAGATTAGGGTTTACCGCTTTCTAGATTAGGGTTTATCATTCTATGAATAAAAAGTTGATTTTCCATAGTAAAAAACATGAGTAGCTAATTAGATCAGCTCTAGGATGTAGATGAAGCTAAGATCCACCATGTAATTATTTTCTAATATTTTTCTTCTTAAATAAAATTAATAAAGCCATGATTTCTCAAATGAAAGATTAAAATACAAGGACCCGAAGTTTAGAACTTTGATAGGTTATACTTGAATTAGGATTCTTGATAATCTATGCTTAGTTAGGGATTGGGGTTGCTGGTTTATCTTTTTATTTGAATTATCTAAAAAATTTAGTTTATTTTTATAAGAAGTAGCATCTTTTGATGAGCTATACTTGCACAACACTTGATAGCTTATACTTAGGGCACTTTAAGTAAAAATTAAACTAAAAAGATTAAATTTTTATGATAGAAGAAAATAATAGAAGTAAGAATATGGTTGGAAATTAGTGGATTCTATATCCTAGGCTACTTAGATTAATCCAACTTCAACCTAGAACGTTTGGTTAGTCCGTTGAACTATAGAGAAAGTAAGAACGCAGAAACATCTTAGATCCCTGTGAGACGACCTGTACAGCGCTACAACGATACTGTGCGCTTGCAGTAAATATAATACATCATCTAACTTGGTAGAAATTTGTAGAGCCATTTCATATCAAATTTTTACATGCATCGGCTAAGCGAGAGATGAGGAAGAAGTTCTTGGGAGTGCAACAAGGAGATAGGAATGTAAATGCATATACTGCTGAGTTTGTAAGACTCAGTTGTTTTGCCCCGATCCTGGTAGCTGATGAAGAAAAGCAAGCATATATGTTCCAGTAAGGATTGATGTATCATCTAAGGGAGCATATATCACAGCTACAAGACCTATTCAGAGATATTCAAAGCAGCATGTTGCCTAGAGCAAGTAACCAAGGAAGAGAGACTGGTGACATTTAAGAGGCCACTTAATCAAGGGGCAAGTTCTTCCCAAAGGTTTGAAGGTCCCACGGTAAAGTGACAAGTAATGACTAATAAAGAAGGTCTGCTTGTATGCAGTTTCTGCAATGTAGTGGGGCATGTTCGGAAAGAATGTAGAAGAGTTTTAAGACTGTGTCTAATACGCGGGTCAGAGGATCATCAAGTAACTAATTGTCCGAGAACACAATCAAGGCAATAACCAGCAGCCAGAGTTCCTTACCAGTAGGCATTAAGATTGGTTGCAACGGGACCATTAGTTCTGAAGATTGAGGGACCGTATCAGAAAAGACCATTGGAGATACATAAACAAGCCTATGTCAGAGCCCAAGGGGAGCAGGACGAAGGCAGCGACAGGTTAGACTATGAATGATGAGCAAGTTCAGACCATTGGAGGAGTCGTAGGAGGTATGATTTTAGTTAGAAATACACCAGCAACTTTATTCGATTATGGAGCTTCGCATTGTTCTATCTCTATCACATTCGTTTCTCGCAATTCTGTTGATTTCGTTATCTTACCTACTGGATGGGACATTAAGACTGAAAGCGGTAGTATTATGACTAATAAGGAGTGTAGATTATGATCCTTAGTCATTAATGATAGAGAATTTCATGCCAATTTACTAGTTATAAATGGAGGTGGATATGATGTTATCTTAGGTATAAATTGGTTGAGTACCTTCCATGCGGTAATAAATTGCAGGAGAAAAAGAGTAATATTACATATTTCTAGTCGTTCAAAATTTGAATTCGTTGGTGAAAGTCAATACTTAGAGCTAGTTGAATCTCAGGTATCCCCAAAAGAAGGAGTTTTAGAAGTTACAGAAAGAATGAGTCCAGTAGTATTAGAATTATTAAATATATTTTTAAATAGATACCTGGACTACCACCAACAAGGACAGTAGATCCTTGGAGCTAAACCAGTTTATAGGCTACCTTATTGAATGGGGGTTGGAGAATTAGAAGAAGTTAATAGATAAGTAGGTGAAGTTTTGAAGTTAATTTTTGTAAGACCTAGTGTCTCACCTTAAAGAATTTCATTATTACTAACAGGAAAGAAAGATGAAAGTCAAAATTTGAGTATGAATTATAGGGATTTGAATGCAGTAACAATAAAAATAAGTACAAATTACCAAGAATAGTGGGCCTATTTGATAATTTGGGAGAAGCAAAGGTATTCTCGAGGATAGAACTTCGTTCGGAATTCCATCACGTAAGGGTCCAAATGGAAGATATTTCAAAAACTATATTTAAAACCAGATATGGTCATTATGAATAATTGGTAATGCCGTTTGTAGTGACTAATGCACCTGCGGTATTTATGAATTTGATGAAGCATATTTTTACTCAGTATCTAGATAAGTTTGTGGTGGCATTTATTGATGATATTTTGAACTATTCCAAAAATAGAGAAGTGCATGCAGAGCACTTGAGGATAATTTTACATATTCTCAGAGAGCCAAAACTATATAGAAAACTGAGTAAATGTGAATTTTGGATGGATAAAGTTGTTTTATTGGGTCATATAGTTTTTAGAGATGGTATATTAGCCAATCCTAAAAAAAATAGAAGCTGTAATAGATTGACTTGTACCAAAATCAGTATTGGAGGTTCAAATTTTCTGAGTATGGCTGGGTATTACAGAAGGTTTGTACAAGACTTTGCTAAAATTGCATCTCCTTTAAGTAAACTAACAAGGAAAGGAGTTGAATATATCTAGACAGCGAAGTATAATAATGCATTTGAAAAATTGAAATGGAGGCTGACAACAACACCAATATTAGTAATTCCAAATAATTCTGGAGGAATAAAAGTTTATAGTAATGCTTCAAGTTAGGAATTGGAATGTGTGTTTACACAAAATAGAAGAGTGATTGAGTTTGCATCAAGAGTGTTGAGACCTCATGAGAGAAATTATCACTCAGAACTTGGAGTTAGCAACGGTAATTCTTACTTTGAAGATTTGGAGATACTACTCACTGGAACAGAGAGTAGAGATATACACTGATCATAAAAATTTGAAGTATATTTTCACTAAAAAAGAATTGAATATGAGACAGAAATAATGGTTAAAATTAGTAGCAGCCTATGACTTAAAAATTATCACCCACAGAGGATTAATATAGTGTTAGATTTCTGAGTAGGAGGCTTGCAGTAGAGAGATTGACTCAGCAACAGGAGCTTTTAATGGAGATATAAAGGATGAACTAGAAGTAGTTTTATCCGAAATGATAACATACTTATGGGAGTACAATTATAGTCATCATTGATAAAGCAGATTAAGCAAGCACAAATTGGATGAAAAATTTCAAAGGTTAAAGAATAAAATAGAAATAGGTAAAGATTATGGGTTTCTAAGAGAGAGAGTTTTGGAAGAGCTCATAAATTAGTATATTCTATTAATCTCAGAAGTAACAAGATGTACAAGAATATGAAAAAATACTTCTGGTGGCCGGTATGGAGAAAGAGATTGTAAAATATATATCTAAATGTTCCACTTGCCAGTAAGTAAAGGCTGAATATTAAAAAACGGCTGGATTACTCCAACCACTAGCAATACCAAAGCAGAAGTCGGAATAAATATCGATAGAGTTTATGACGGATTTACCTAGGGCACCAGAGACAATAATGCAATTTGGGTGATTATGAACCGGTGACCAAGTCGACTTATTTCATTCAATTTAGGGTTGGCCAGTCAATAGAAGTATTGATAAGAAAAATTTATATAGGAGGTGATGAGATTACATGAAGTTCTTATCATAATTATATCAGATAGAGAAACAATATTCAGATCACACTATTGGGAGAGATTGGTGGACAGTCTAGGAACACATTTAGATCTATCTTCAAGTTACCATCCACATATATACGGTCAGTCAGAACGGACTATCCAAATACTTGAAGATATGTTTAGGACATATGTGTTAGTTTGGTGGATCATGGGAGGACTATTTGTATATGGTGGAATTTTCTTATAATAATAATTATCAGGAGAGCATCAAAATGGCACCATTCGAAGTTTTATATGATCGGAAGTACAGATCTCCATTGTGTTGACAAGGTTAAAGAATGAAGTGTCTTGGGATAGGAGTTGATTGCTCAAACTACAGAACAAATAAAAGTTATATAGAACATATGAAGGCGACCCAAGGCAGATAGAAGAAATGGGCAAACCAATGCAGGAAACCATTAGAGTTCAAAGTCAGAGGTAGAGTATTCATCAAGATATCCCTAATAAAAGGTATTATCAGATTCGGCAAGAAAGAAAAACTCAGTCCAAGTACATCGGCCCACTTAAGGTCACGGAAAAATTTGAAAATCTTACCTATAAATTTTCATTACCACCAAAAATGGAAACTGTTCATGATGTGTTCCATGTCTCATAGATGACGAAGTACTTAGATAAACAATACAGAGTAGTAGACCTATTCGAGCTGGATTTGAGATCGAAGCTAAAATACAGGAAGCAACCCGTAATAATCATCGGTCGGAGGGAGAAAGTTTTAAAAAACAAAGTCATACCATTGGTTCTTATTTTGTGGGATGTACAATTACTGAGAGATTCTACTTGTGAGCTTGAGAAAGATATCAGAATAAAATATCCCTATTTTTCTCATGATTAGGTATGCTAATTTAATTTATTTTTATATTCATACATACCTGTATGTACTATCATGTCTTTTAATTTAGAATTTCGAGAACAAAATTCTTTTGTTAGGTGGGTAAAATATAATATCTCAAAATTTGTACTACTTGTAATCTTTCTTTGAGTAAGATAGTGCCAAATTAGAGTTATTGTGGGTTAATTTGGACACTAAAATTACTTTCAGTGAGTGTAGTTTTAAATCCATAACTCCCAATGATATTTAGTCTTCACGGTTATTAGTTTTCTAATATTTATAATTTTTAGAAATCTTTCCTGAAATCCAAAATATTTTCCAAATATTGCTAATTTTATAATATTAAATTGGAATTTTTGCATATCGATCTCTTAATTCTTTAAAAATTGCATATCGATCCCTCAAAACTTCATATTTTAATATTAGTCCCCCAAAATATTTAAATTACACCATTTTAGTCCCTCCGTTACCTACTCTAACAAAATAAACCATCATTTTTTTTTATTTTTATATTATTAAAATGACCTAAATACTCTTGACTTAGTTAGAAAGGTTAGGGTTAGTTTTGTTTTTGGGTTTGGTCAGGGTTAGGCGATCTGGATCGGGAATAGGGTTAGGGCTGCTTTGGGCGCTCTGCAACGGTGACAGATCTGTGCACCAAAGTGACTTGTTGGGCGATCGGCAGGGCGGAGGAAGGGATTGCAGCTTGATCAGGAGGCGGGTCTGCTCCAAGCAGCGGTCTTTACTAATCAGGCAGAGGGGGGCAGTTCAACCTTAGGCTATAATATGACCCGGAGGGGGCATGTCCGCTCCTCGCGGCGGTCTTTATATTATGGCTGCACAAAATCTCTCGAAACAATCTACTATGGATGCTAAACAACTGATCAAGGAAGTTCAACCTAAGGCTGTAATCTGTCTAATTGCCTCGTCAGCATTGAACGATATCCAGGAAAAGAAGATTTTGCTAGATGATTAAACAAACAATGTGCCAACTTCTTCTTTTGGAGTTTTTAGAAAATGTTTAAATGACAATATCAACAAATAGTAGTATGAGCCGTTTGCTAAATGCCAAGTTTTGGGAGAGATTTTCGAGATTGGATTGTGTGGTCACTTTTTTGCTCCAAGAAAGCTGCAGAGGAGATTGGTTGTCAATTCATACCTCTTGAATCCCCATATGATGGGTCATTTGCTATGCAACTGCCAGGCAACATTAAAACTGGATATAATGGATTAGGGTTAAATCTTATGGGCAGTTTGCTGACACATGTTGACCTCGTTAATTCCATCCATCAAGTCTTTATTTCTGAAAGAACCACCACCCGATTGTGTGCCCGAAGCAATGGAAGAACGAGGCCAGGCAAAATGTGATTATGAGGTTCCACCATTTGCACAATCAATCTACCTTGTACTGAGTGATCTCTATGAACTATTCAGTACCATTCTTTCACTAAAAAATACTCTGACTTCTGCCCAACAAATGCTTTCCAGTGTTAACAATGGTGAGCCCATGGATACTAAACTTTTATCAGAGGTCCACAACTTCAGAATTGCAATTGAGACCTTGAGAATAACTCTAAATGAAGTAGCTCATTACCCCCTGGAATTTTCTTAGATTTCTTCTGAAGATACAAGCAATGCTATTTGTGCACAGGGCCTTAGGAGCCAAGCCAGAAAGTTTGGATCTTTAATTGCTATAGTTGATGCTGGAAAGTTAGTTGGTCTAAAAAAGTAATGGTCGACACCTATACCTCATGAGGTTGTAGACCAAACAGATTAATGTTTCACACATTATCTTTGCAATAACCTGGATGAAGAAGAAAAGATTGGAATCGCACTATGAGCAGACAAGCCAGTGGCTGCAGTTGGTGTAGGAGCAACAACTCTTCTACAGAGTTCTCAATCCTCAACTGAGAAATTTCTTAGTTCAAAGAAAACTTTTATCGATGGATTTAGATAATCACAAGTGTTGAAGTGTATTACACAAAGATACTTCATATTATAATTACAAGAATACTTCATATTACAATCACAAACATTGAAGTTTGATTAAAATTATACCAATTACATAAAGAACAATATTACATGATAATTTTGATTACAATGATGATTATAATTATCACACTAAAGATCTTCACCAATTTCACTATCGCATCCATATTCTTCTCTATAGTTACAAGATTATCTTTTATTTTTCTCAAATGAAATCTAATATTCTTAGTATCTTCTATCCACTTGAAGTGCCCACAACCTAGGTTTTTTTGCTCCTTGTATGCAGCGCATCTCCAGAAATCCAAATCCTGGTTCGAGCCTTACCAACATGTCCACATCCAAGTTGGGAATTCACAATAACAAAACTCGATAATACCATCCCCAACATGCCTTAGATCTACAGTAAACTTGTTAGTTGAAGAAGCCATACTTCACAAGATGAGGGAATCAGGGTTATAATTTTGTGGGGAGGATTCAGGAAAAGACAAGGAGGAGGAGAAATAAATTAGAGTTATAGAGAGGAGAGGTTATGAGTAGATAAAGCTTAGCCAACCATTAATTGAAGAGCACATTTAGGGAGAAAGAGAATTTGAGAATGGAAAAGAAAACTCAGCTAAGAAGAGAGAAAGAAAAAAGAAGGAGAGAATTAATTGACTTTTCCCTCCCTCTTAAGTCTATTTCCAGATGTATAATGGGTATAAAGAGCAAAAAAATTTAACTTGGCTAATGGAAGTGACTCATTGAGACTAAAACGGTGTAACTTAAATATTTTGGGGGAATAATATCAAAAAATGAAGTTTTAAGGGATCGATATACAATTTTTAAAAATTAAGGGATTGATATGCAAAAATTCTGATTAAATTATTCTTCTAATTGTTTAGAAATTTTATTTCTCTCATTCTCGGCATCGAATTAATAAATAGATAATTTTCTAGAAATTCTCTTGTTGAGAACTACATCCTATATTAATCTGATAGTATTTGGAAAACGTTTCTTAGAAAAATAAATAATAAAATATTAATTAAATTGAAATTTCTTTGTACACCCCCAATCTTCTATACTACTCTCTAAGGGAATACCCACAAAATAGGTTAGTAGTGAGCTGTCACAGCGAAGCTTGGTGTGTCACATTGGGTTGGTAGGTGTCATTGTATGTTGGTAGGTGTCATTGTATGGAGTGCATGGGAAATTTAGATAAAAAGAATGTGCATATAAATGTAAAGCAATTCATCTCACTCTTCTATCAAGAAAAAAGAAATTACACTTTTCTATCACAAAAAAAGAAATCAACACTTCATTGGGAAAAAAAGAAATGAAAGAAAAAAGGAAAAAAAAAACGTTTGAACCTAGGAGGGATTTAGGAGGAGTTAGGTTCGACCAATGGCACATTAATAGCGTTGTAACACTGTTATTTTTTGTTCTTTCTTGGAAAACTTATTTAATTTATATTTTGTATACGTAATTTATTTTATATTATGAATATTTTTTACTCATATTTTAAACTATTATTTTGTTAATATGTTCGGCTCACATTTTGGACTATTAGTTGACATTGGAAATTAAAGCAGATTATTGGGTAATTTGATAACCGAACTTACTATATGGAAATGGAACACAATTGATCAATATATAGATAAGAACTGTTACCTGGTATTTATTTTACTTAGTAAAATTATACTTATAAGGTTGATTATAAGATAGACTCATTCATATGAATAAATCACTGCTAAAATAAAGCACATGACATTCTATTAAATACTTATAAAAAAACACATGCTAAAATCCGGTAAAATTATTAAGTTTAACCTGCTGTTGCTTATTGATATTAAATAGATTTTAGATTATGCACTAAATCAATCACATGCATAGTTTAAAATGACAGTTAAAAAGTTATTACAAAATTTATTTTTCTTCCTTTCTTGTCTATGAATGAAAGAAGCACCCAACTAACCTCAAACAAAATTTTAATGTACATCTATAATTGTACAGGGGAGTTTTCAAAGGAGCACACCATTTTTCCTAGTGAGCCCACTTAACAACTTCCAACTTGGATTAAAAATACACTAATAGGTGGGCTCACTAGGAAAAATGGTGTGCTCCTTTGGAAACTTCCTTGTATAGTGATTGGCACATTGTAGGGTTGTATTCGAATTTGTTGTAACACTATATTTTAATATAGTGCAATGAAGAAAGTGTGAGATATGGGATTTTATCATTATTCTTTATTATGAGTTGCCTTTATTTCGAATTGAGTAACAATTTGCAGAGTCGGTGACATAAATCATTTCATTGAATATCGATCTTGAAGCATAACATGCGACACTATTTGTGAATGACATATTGTACTTAGCCTCGGCAAGTGGGCCGTGCCCGGCACGGCCTAGGCACGGCCCGTGCCTGGCACGGGGATGCCTCAGGCACGGCACGCCTGCCCGGGCTTAGGCTCGGGCTTGGCCCGCTGGCACGGCACGCCGGGCATGTGTCGTGCCCATGCCAGCTCGTTTTAATAAAAAAAAATAATTATTAAGTAAGTTTAGGAGACTACTTAGTTTTATTTAATTAGATTTAACAATAAGTATTTATTAAAAACCGAACTAATTTCGATTAGATAATATAGTACAATATGTGTAGTTGGGTAATAAGTGCCTGACAGTGCTGTAGTTGCAATTTGAAATTTGTTTAAAAACGTAGAAATGCAATTCAAATAGTGCAATTCATTATTATCTAAACTATATATTGGTAACTTCATTTCATTAAAAGTATTTATTATATTTTTATACTGAATAACTATATTTAACATTTTATATGTAGAATTTCATCTTATTCTAATATCTATAGGTACAATTTTAGGTGATATTTTCAGATTCTTACATATTTATTTAAATGATTGTCTTTTTGGCTCACTATTTTTAATAAATAGTAATGTATAATACCTAAGTTTGATTATTGAATCACTTACTATTTTTAATTCATCTTGAACGCATAAATTAAGTATGTGACAAATATACCTAACGTGGAATAATTTTCTATCTAAAATTGGTTTTGTAATATTTTTAAGAATTTCTATTGCGGCCGTATTTTCAGAAGTATTATCGAAAGAAATGGAAAATATTTTTCTTTCTATTCCAAATGCTGAAAAAATTAGTTAGTAGGGATTATGATAAATTATGTGCATTGTAAGGAAATTCAAATATCCTAAAACATATTATTCTTTATTGTATACACCAATCTTAATTTATATAGTGAGCCGTTACGCATAAATAATTACACATATTTAGAGCTTCCTAACAATCTGCAGTTATAGCAACTCTAAAAATTAAAAAAGTAAAAATAACTATTAAAGTGTTCATATTCTATTTATATAGTTTTAACATATCGAATTTAGATGTAGAACGTGGGACTTTTTTAAATTCGTCAGTAAATGTAGCTTTACAATATCTTTCAAATTTCCAATTTTCTGAAAAAGAAAAAGATTGTTCGTCATGTATTATAAATCTTGCTAAATTTTCTCTTGTTTTGATAGGATCATATTTACGAATTCCTAACGATCCACCATATGTGCTTATTTATGTTTGATGTGGTTCATTTGGTAGGTAAGTTTTGTCTAGGTGTCTTTTAAGATGACCCGTTCCGTTATCTAAAAGAAACGAATAAATTTTTTTAACAATATTTACACTAAGTTTTTCTAACACCATTGTTCGCCATGAAAGTTACACGCTCTTTATATCGAAATTTTTTTAATATAAGGGTTACAATCAGACGGTTTCCCGTTTACAGAAGATAAGGAAAATAGCTCTACCTCTTTGTTTAAGACTGGGTTTCTAGGTAGCTATGGAGGACGATCCTGCTCTCCGTTGACACTCCGTACAATTTCTCTCAGTTGGCTAAAGGAAAGAAAAAAAGGCTATTTACTCTTGATCACAAAGGGGTAACTTCTGGGAGAAGACGTCCGTTCTTGTCTGTGTATGTCTCTTTCGCTCCCCGCCTTTTATAGGGGGCTTGGAGCAACGTCCCACCATATTTTGCTCGACCGTTAGCTCTCTCACTACTCGAGAAGTGCCGCCATATTCGTTAGGTGGTTATTCCCACGATCGAAGTAATGCCGCTGCATTCGTTTGGCAGTTATTCCCACGATCCGAGGTGGCAATTATACTGTTTGGGTCGGGTGACTTTGTATTAAACCCCCACCCAAAAGCTATGGGTAGTGTCGCGAATCTCAGCTTTAGATTCGCGAACCTGTTCCGTTGTCTGGATCGCGGACCTCAGTTTCTTAGATTCACGGACCTCAGTTTCTTAGATTCGTGGACCCGATGAGTTGCCGGATTCTGTCTCTAAATTCGTGGATCTGCTTTGCTTTTCCAGAATTTTTCGCCGACAAAACCCCCTCCAAAGTTTTCAAAACTCTCATGATTCTTTGAAGAGTTTCGAAATACATTGGATATAATCTTCTGTATTAGAACTTCCGTTGCATTTGTTTGAAGTCTGTAACTCTGTATTAGCGCCACTACTGCTTCTTGCTCTTGAAGGGACACGTCTCTGTATTAGGGGCGCGACCTCTTCATCTTTGAGTAGAAGATGACTCTGTATTAGGGTCGCGAACTCTTGTTTTGGAAGGAACACGTTTCTGTATTAGGGGCGCGAGCTTTCCATCTTTGAATAGAAGACGACTCTGTATTAGGGTCGTGAACTATCTTCGGAAGGGACACGCCTCTGTATTAGGGACGCGAGTCTTCATCTTGGAGTAGAAAACGACTCTGTATTAGGATCGCAAACTATTGTTTTGGAAGGAGCACGTCTCTGTATTAGGGGCGCCAGCCTTTATTTTTTTTTAATAGAAAACGACTTTGTATTAGGGTTGCAAACTCTTGCTTTGGAAGAAACACGTCTCTGTATTAGGGACGCGAGCCTTTATCTTTTTTAGAAGAAAGCGGCTCTGTATTAGGGTCGCAAACTTCGCTTTTTGAGGAGAAACCGACTCTGTATTAGGGTCGCGAACTTTTGCGGGAAGGCTGGCAGGCGGTTGCTTTCCCATGGTGTCAGATTCGAGGCATTTTTCTGAGCTGCATTAAATGAAAAGGTATCCACGCGATTCAAATCAGATATCACGTCTGTTCAGAGATCTTGGCCGTCAAATCACCGGCTATATAACCTCCACTTTACGAGAGGTTGCCCTTATCTCGAGAAATTTGAAATCTGAGTTCTTCGTTTGGACTCCTTAGACTTCTCGTCTTCAATCTCCTATAGCTTTCGATTTTCTGTGCGAAGGATTTACTTCATCTGTAAAGGATACCAAAGAAAACTTCTTCCTCTGATGCTGCTGCCAGTGGTCGTCAAGATTCTCGAGCAACTTCTAGTTTGATAGTGGTTCGGCAGGAACCCTTGATCGGAGGTAAATATAAAAAAAATTCGGAAGGCAGTCCCTTTTCTCATTTTTTCTTCTTATCCCTGAATCTGAATGTCTTTTGTAGTTGATTACGCCTTGAATCCTTGGCTAAAGGATCATTATTTCGGATATTCTGACGGCTATGATGGGAAGAAAGAGTTCAGATTTGGTCATGTCTTTCCCCATTGTACAGCCTCAGATAATTAAGAGAGAGAAGACAAGATTCTCCACCCTTCTCGCTCAACATTGCGAGAGCTGATGACCAACGTATCTTTCGAAGGAGATAATCGGTCTCCGTTGCTCAAACCTGTCTTTTTGTTTGGGGACCATATTTCAATGCCCGACAGTGGTTTGGAAGATGGTGATTACAAGTGGCTTCGCCAAGTTGAAGGTCGCCACTTGTTTCTCCCCAATATGGAGAGATCTTATCCATTCTTATTCTTTCAATCCCTTTCTGTGCCCAGGCGAATGGACTGGCATATAAACAGGCCACAAGACGGTATCTTGTTGGGGGGCTTCAATGCTCAAGGTGTTTTTCCTCGTGGTACTGGGAAGAGCTTTCGTGGATTACTGCCGGGATTGCTTAAACACGATCTCCCCAGAGGCGAGGTTCCTATAATCGCGTAGACTTTCCCGCACCGTTTTACCAATGCACAAGGAGAGTTTCCTGTTTAGGACTTTCGTCCCCCTGGATGGGTTCACTGTTCTTCGAAAGGAGAGTGGGCGGTCTTGATTGACTTTTTTCTGCTATCATTTAGAGATCAGCTTCATCATGCGGGGCTGTATCGCGCTATCAGGGCTGTTCAGCATGGCATTCCCACCAGCAGATTTCATTTCTTTGCTTTATTGGAATTGTACAATCCTGATACTCGTACAATCTTTTGCCTTCGAGTCGAATTGGGTTTCGCCCTCCACGAGATGCATGAGGTCTCGGGCTTGCCTATGGGAGACGTCCCGTATGAAGAGTACGTCCCTACTGGAGAAGAACTTCATCTGCTGAAGACCTAGGACCCTTTGACTTATGATACTTACTGGGAATTGCTATGCCATTATCATATATGCACCCACACATCGGGCACCCGTAGTTTGAAGCCCAAGAAGTGGCTGCAATATCTTCTGCCTAATTTTTCTAGGAGTAATCCGAACTTCATTCGCCTTCCTCCAGCTTCTGAAAAGGAGGTTAAGAGAAGAATTGCAAGCTTCGGAACAGATGCTTATGTTCCCTAAACTGACGAGGACATTTTCAAACCTGGGACGTCCTTTGAGAGTTTTCATTATCAGGCCCTTCAACCCTTATCTGACACTGCCTTCTTGGCGGGTTATTTGCTGGTTTGGCTGAAAAAGTGTGTTATTCATTCGCAGGAATACATACCCATTGGGGCCGTATACCCAGCCGTTCTACTGACATTGGGTAGGCGACTCAGTTTGTTGCCCGCTATGGTATGTAGTATCCAAAGCGGATTGAGAGAATATCTGATAAATTCTGCAATGTGAAGGAGCAGAGGAAGAAAGGAGACCCTGTCATCAAGACTCCTAATCCGCGTGTAGAACTCCCATATACTTATTTGATGGCTTGGCTGGTTCTACATTGCCCTACTTTGATGAGTCCTGCAGACTCGCAGATTGACTTAAGTGCTCCCAAAGTGCAGCACTATGAAAGGTCGCAATGGAAAGGAGGCTACATGGCCGCGATCTGCAAAACCCTTCGTCATTTCTCCACTTTTGAGTTGTTTAGATATTTCCCATACTTCCCGAATGCTGGATACGGGAAAGAATTCGCGGACACTGCTGGTGCTGATAAATTTACTACCCTATCCTCGGGATGTTTCTGGTGGTTGATAAACATCCGCTCAGGGCATCTGGTCCTTCGTTTGGGGAACTTCTGCCATATAGACCTGAATCGTTTTGCCCGACAGTTTGGGTATGATCAGCTTTACATTGACAATCCCAATAGAAAATTAAGCTTTGTTGGGAATGTTCTTGAGGGAGCTCGAGCTTGGTTTCACTTCGTCGCAGGTGGAACTCAAGCCAAATTTGATCTTCCGCTTAAGACCCCGAATTCGAGTATGAGCTTCTGCTTTTGTAAATGGTTTGTGGATGCTAACTCTGCTCCTCAGAATTTTAACATACACCATACCAGTCTGCGGGAGATCAGATCCTGGTATGCTCAGAAAAAGAAGGCCGGCAGCACGAAAGTGGCAGGGATGGAGGACTTCAGAGGGGATAGCACATCTGATGAATCGGAACAAAGGGAAGAGGACACTAATGCATCGGTTTAGGCTGCCTCCCTTGATGCTTCTCCTGATCAGACATCAAGGAAGACTTCTCCTCCGTTGCCGTTTTCTCCTAAGAAATCTTCTTATAAGCGAAAGAGACTAAGGCGTCTTAGCGACTTGCTTAGCATTCCGCGAAGAACTGATTCGCAGAGCACCATGTCTGGGACAGGAACTGCAACACCCACTCCGGTTGCTGAATTCCTCACTGAAGAATCCAAGGAGGATGAAGATGACTCCTCTTTAACTCTCCGCTTCATCAAGAGGCGTCAGAACCAAGGACCTGTTCTTTGCAATGACCCTGCTCCCATCACTCAAAGGGATTCTATTCCTTCTATTGGCCAGGCCGACGTTAAAGTTAATGCTCCTTCGGCTTTACAAGAGGACTTTGTGGTTCCTATTGCTTAGGGCACTGCAGATGACGAAGTGCAACTCATTGGGGAGACTTGCGCATCAGATCCCCCAAAAGTAGCACCTCCTTCTGAAGACCAAGATGAATGGGGCGATGATGATGACGCCAGTAGTGACAGTTTTCGCTCTTATACTCCTCCTTCAGATCATGGAAAATATGTCTTTTTGAGCGAGGAGGTTTGAACTGAAATATACGGGCCTGAAGTGTTTGGTCCTGAGGTGTACGGACTTGGAGAATCCAGTGTCTAACCTTCAGGTCTTCATCTTTTTTCTTCAGCAATTATGCTATTCTATCAAACGATATTGTAATACTTAACTGTCAATTTTCTTCTTTTTTTTTTTTTTTTTGCTAGCTCCAGTTTTGACTCCGGACTTAGAGTGCATGGGCGCGAAGGTGGATTCTCCAGACAATACCATCGCGGGGGCTAAAACGAGTAAGACGGCCAGAGTCACCACTTCTGCGGTTGATACTTCAGAAGTGGTGATTCCCGAGGCTGCTATACCTACGACCTTGGTCACGACTGCTCCAACCGATGTTATAGTTCAGGAGGCTATGATTGGTAGCTCCACGGAGATCTCCAGAGGTGTCATTCCTCCTGTCGCGGATCAACCCGCTTCTGCCTCATCCAGTATTACTCCTTCTCATGCAGAGATTGACATGCTTGAGAGTGATTTGTTGAAGGACACAGTGGAGACTTTCCTTCACTTTCTAGACCACTGTATCGATAAAATACTAAAGGAGGTTCCTTTTGCTTCGATCGCCAATGTTCTCAACATTTATCTAACGGGTATTGTTAGCATTGGTGGAGAAGATAGAGCTGCTCCTTTTAGACTTATGATAACTCAGTTTCAAAGGCATGCTGAATTTCTGTCGAAAGCCAGAAGTGCTGATAAATCTGAGACAATGGAAATCATTTTCCAGAAGCTGAGAGAGGACAGCTTAAGTTCCAGAAGGAGACTCGGGAGAGGGCAAATGTTTGCAAGGCCTCTTTAGAAAATGGTCAATCAGACCGCGAGTCTCTGGTTCTTCAAGTGGAAGCCGCTGCTTCAATTGTCAAGGGTCATGATCAAGCTATTACTAGGACTCAAGAGACCATTGCCAAAGCCCAAGCTTTCCTAGCCAAGATCACCAAGGAACGTGATGAGTCAATGAGGAATCTCGCCGATTTGTCGCGTCAAAGGGACAATATATCCAGGGATCTCCAGGCGATGCAAGCTGAGTTGGATTCGCTGGAGGCTGCTGCAGTGCAGAATGTTATTGCTAGTGACGAGGAACTGCGTCGCCAAGCTACTGTTCAAGCTTATGAGATCTTTCAGCAAGACATTGATGACGCGGAGGAGAAAATAAAAGTTCTCTTGAAGCATTGAGTTGTAGAACTCTTGTGTACACTGCTTTAGGTTTCCTCTTTTTTTTTGTAATAGTTCCCTTGTCATTTATGGAGAACCTCATTTTGGCCTTCCGATGTATGATTTTGTAGCTATTCTTCAAAGATTTGCAACGAACTCGCCATCTTTTGTCTGAAGTCTGCGAACCATCTAAAACTCGGGTATCTGTATATCTGTTACGCGACTTTCTTAAGTCACGTGAATTTTAGAGGTTCGCAGATTTACACAATCCATATCTAACCCACGACCCGGGTTCCGGAACTCTGGTCCGCGATGCTTCGTCTGAAAGTTCGCGGAATAGACTGTAGATTTTTTAGAATTTGTAGAGAATTCTCCGAGCCATGGGATGCAGCCATTTGGTCGTGAAATTCCAAGTGTTGCATGCCTCTATTAATGACGAGATCTCCGGGTTGCGATATCTAAGCGTCCCATGCAACAACAATAAATTCTGTTGAGATCTGAACTGAAAATCTTGACCAAAAATCTCGGTCTTATCTCTTCTAAACTGGAGGTCACAGTTAGCAGCTCGCCTATATAAGGCACATGCTCTATTCAATGAAGGATCATTCAGCCGTGAGAAAATTTCTTCTTGACTCTCTTCTCTTTCTCTCTTTTGTAGTCGATCCACCAGCGCAACTATATTTTCTTCTTCTTCAACCGAAGTGATGGATAAGAGTTGGCATGTCACAAGACCTCCAGACTGCATCAATCTAGCGGGGTGTTTCACCGACAAGGTCCTTCTGACTGTAGTCATTTTCCTTAATTAAGGTATACCTCTTCTTCTGATTCATACCCTCATCCTCTTTCTTTTTATTTCTTTTTAACGAGGATTTATTTCGGCTGCAGGAGATAACCGTAGTCATTCTCCTTAACAATGGCCCAGACCCAATGAGCTCGTAATTGCTTCCAATGCCTCAAGGGGCTTGAAAGGTCTCATGCATCTTTCATGAGAGAAAAGATTTCGGGTCTGTGGCATTGTTTTTCTTCTTTCCTAGTATCCCATAAGGTTGGGGTACTAATGATCAGGACTTTGAATTTGCCCAACCCGTCAGCTATATAGCTGGGGTTTGCATTCGGTATACCCAGTTTTGAACTAATCAATTCACTGGCATCATCCCTGGGAGAACCAACCAGGAGGTCCCTAATTGTGATCGGAAAGAAGAAACAAGATTATGCCTCTTAAGCCATCCTAAAAAAGGAGGCTACAAGAGCAAATTGGAAGTGGAGGCCAGGGAACAAACTTTTTCATCTGAACCATGCCGAAAGAGGCGGTTACAGAAGCAAGTCTATCATTCCAGAAGAAGGGCCTGCAGAAACAAATTTTTTGATCTGAACCATGCCGAAAGAGACGGTTACAGAAGTAAGTTTCCTCTTTTTTTTTCAGTGGTTTGTATTTACTCTTATTGGCTGTATAGCACTTAGAGAATTCTCTGTAATTTTGTTCTGATGATGAATAAAGAAGTTCTTTTCTTTCTACGTAACTGAGAGTATCTGAAAGATGATTCTGATATTGATTACCAGAGGTAACTGTTAACTTGATAATTTCGAAATGAATCAGAATTTTCTAAGTACCCAAAACTACTATGAATGAAAGAACTTCTTGTTGATAAACTTGATTCGCCAAATGTGTTATTGACTTGGCAAATTTGATGGACAGGAAAATCTGATTCGCCAAAGTTAATTTTTAACTTGGCAAATTTGATATGAAGAAAAATCTGATTCACCAGAGGTAATTTTTAACTTGGGAAATTTGATATGAAGAAAAATCTGATTCGCCAGAGGTAATTTTTAACTTGGCAAATTTTGGGAAAAAGAAAATCTGGTTCGCCAGAGGTAATTTTTAACTTGGCAAATTTGATATGAAGAAAAATCTGATTCGCCAAAGATAATTTTTAACTTGGCAAATTTGATATGAAGAAAAATCTGATTCGCCAGTGGTAATTTTTAACTTAGCAAATTTTGGGAAAAAGGAAATCTGATTCGCCAGAGGTAATTTTTAACTTGGCAATTTTGATATGAAGAAAAATCTGATTCGCGAACTAAAGGCTTTTTAGTCCGGAACCAAGAACTTTCATTGACGAAGTTCTGATTACAGAGAAACTATTTGTTCATGGCTAGCATAGAACTGCCCAGGCCGTATTATAACTGGTGTTCTGCAATTTTACTAAGGATAATACTTCTTCAAGAACTTGTCGTTGATTGGCATTAGGACCTTGTCACCATTTTGTCAACCGATACGCCCCGTTGGAGTAGACCGTATCAATGACGAAGGGTCCCTCCCACTTTGGCTGGAACTTTTCCCTAGGCTTCTGGCTTGTTATGATTGGTCTTCTAACTGAGAGGACCAGATCACCTTTCTTAAAAATCCTTCGTTTAGCCTTTTTGTTAATGGTTCTGGAGATCCGCGCCTGGTATAGCTCGATACTCTATTGAGCTTCTAAGCGTTTGTCATCCAAGGCTTCTAACTCTTGGAGCTTTTGCTGATGCTTTTCTTCTTCTGTCATCCTTATTGTTAACGCGACTCGTAATGAAGGGATTTGGATCTCCAAAGGTAAGACCGCTTCCGATCCATATACCAAGGAGAACGGCGTGGCATTGGTGGGAGTTCGGACTGTGGTTCGGTATGCCAACAGACACTCTCCGAGCTTTTCGTCCCAATCCCGTTGATTGGATGACACAAACTTCTTAAGAAGTTTTATAATAGTTTTATTGAAGGCTTCTGCTAGACCATTGGCTGCAGGGTAGTATGGCGATGAAGCCACATCTTCGATCCTGTATTTGTTGCAGAATCTAGAATACACTTGGCTTACGAACTGAGGTCCATTGTCATGAATTATTCTTCTAGGCACCCCCGAAGCGATAAAGCGCATTGTGCTTGATGAACTTGATAACATCTGACGATTTTACTTCGGTCAAGGAGATGGCCTCAGTCCACTTTGAAAAGTAATCAGTTATGGCCAAAATGAACCGGTGTCCTCTCGTTGATGGCGGAGAAATTGGCCCTATGATGTCCATACCCCATTGCTCAAACGGCCATGATGTAGCCGTCGGATGGAGATATTCTGGAGCTTGATGTATAAAGTCTGCATGTATTTGGCAAGCCCTACACTTCTTGGCGTAGTTGACTGCTTCTATCATCATCTTAGGCCAATAATAATCCATCCTTCGGATTCTATTCCAGAGTTTCGGTCCAACCTGATGTGCTCCGCAGATGCCAGCATGAGCTTCTTCGAGTACCTTTTGAGCTTTGCGGTTAGAAAGACAGCGAAGTAAAACTCCGTCGTAAGATTTCCTGTACAACGTCTGGAGTTCCGCGTTGTAGTAAAACCGGATGGCCCTTCTCTGAACGGCTTTGGCTTCTTTTGAACTTTCGGGTAATATCCCGTAAAGGACATAGTATATATAAGGAAAACACCAATCCCTTGGCTCTAGGCTAGAAGCGCAAACGTCAGCTTCGTTTTCTTGTGGCTTTTTCGCTTCTTCTTTGAGCTCATCCTTTGAACAGAACAACTCCTTACTGCTTACTATAATTTGCCTTTTAGCATGCTTGGGCAAGGTTAATGTAGCAGCCAAGGAAGCTAGCGAATCCGCATAACTATTGAGGTGGCGCTTTATGTGGCTGATATAGAAACCAGTGAAACCATTAGCGGCCTTGATCACCGCATGATAATACGGCAGGAGGTCTTCATGTTTGACTTCGTACTCCCCTTTTATTTGGTTTACAACGAGTTGAGAGTCTCCATACGCCTCCAAATATTTGACCCCCAGTTGTTTGGCTATTCTTAAACCGATTAGGAGGGCGTTGTATTCCGCGACGTTGTTGGAGCACGAGCTTGTCAATGAGTAAGCTTGAGGAATGATGTGGTTGCGAGGAGAGACGAGAACAACTCCCACCCCCATTGTCGTCTTTCCTTTGGATCCCATTCGGGAGGTGCCATCAAAGAAAAGTTGCCATACACCTTTCGAAACCGTATTTGATTCGTAAGACCTTCTCGAACCATCCTTTTCTGGAATTAAATCCCGTTCCTCCAACTCTCCTGGAATCTGTTCATATAACCTCGAGGATGCCGGGACTGGATGTTCGGCCAAGAAGTCGGCCACGGCCTGTCCTTTGACAGACTTCTGTGGGACGAAGTGCATATCATATTGTGATAGCAAAATAGCCCAAGTTGATAGTCTTGAATTTAATGACCCGGGCTTAGTCATTAATATTCTCAGAGGGTTAACTCTCGATACAACGTGGATAGTTTGTCCAACTAAGTAGTGTCGCATTTTCTGTATTGCGAACACCAACGCTACACATTCTTTTTCCACAGGATTGTACCGGTGTTCCTCCCCGATCATCATTCTGCTGAGATAGTAAATAGCTTGCTCATGGCCTGACTCATTCTTCTGCGCTAGCAAAGCGCCCAATGAATGGTCCATAGCCCTTACATATAACTGGAAGGGTTTTCCCGAAACTAGGGACACGAGCACTGGTGGCTTCGTGAGATATTGTTTGATCTCTTCAAAAGCCTTTTGGCATGCGTCATACCAGATGAACGACACTCCTTTCCTCATCAATCTGGTGAAAGGTTGATATTTACCAGATAAATTTGATATAAATCTGCGAATGTACGCCAGCCTGCCTTGCAACCCTCGTAACTCTTTGAGGTTACGGGGAGGTGGCATATCTTGGATAGCTTTGACTTTATCTGGATCAAGATGTATTTCTTTCGAAGTTACAACAAAGCCGAGGAACTTTCCACTAGAGACCCCCAGGAAAGACTTAGCTGGATTCATCTTGAGCTGGTGCTTCCACATGAGGTCAAACACTGTCTTCAAATCTTTCAAGTGATCTTCTTTGTTTCTGCTCTTAATTGCTAGGTCATCTACGTAACACTCCACTGTTTTCCGAAGGTGCTCTTGGAAAATTGCATTCATGGCGCGTTAATACATAGCACCTGCGTTCTTTAAGCCAAAGGGCATGACTGTATAGCAGTATACTCCGAGTGGTGTCCTGAAGGACGTATACTTCTCATCATCGAGATACATCTTTATTTGATTATATCCCGAGAATCCATCCATGAACGTCATGCGCTCATACCCATAAGTATTATCTATCATAATATCAGTGATGGGTAATGGAAATTCGTCTTTGGGGCAAATCTCATTCAAATCTCTGAAGTCTATACAGACTCGGATTTTTTCATTTTTCTTGGTCACGGGAACTATATTTGCGATCCAATCAGGGTGCTGTTCCTCGCGAATAAAGCCTGACGCGATCAACTTTTTGATTTCAGCTTCTATAGCTTCCATGATGTCTGGGCGGAATTTTCGTTGTTACTGCTTTACTGGCTTAGCTTCTGGTCGGATCTTCAATTTGTGAACCGCCACGCTTGGATCCAACCCTGGCATCTCCTCAAAACTCCAAGCAAAAATATCAATGTATTCGCGGACGAGAGATATCAATTCCTTCCTTTCTTCCGAGGATAGGTTCTCACTTATAAATATGGGTTTAGGATTCTTTTCATCTCCCATATTAATTTGGATCACTTTATCTTCAGTTGGGGGCTCCCATTGTTCAAACTAAATCTCCCACGCCATATTAAGATGCTTGTCCCAAGGGTCGTCTCTTACTGGTGAGGTTTCCTTCAAATCTTCGTTTTCTTGGATCGCGGAAGCCATATTCGCGGATACCTCGTGGAAAATCATTCCTGTGCTGACATCTGAATCCCAGCATGATGATTCTGACGAATGATCGTACTGTCTTTCCTCAGCTTTGTCGCTTGAGGAGGCCTCGGAAGTGGTGACGCATCCCAACCCCCTGCCAGTTTTCTGGTAATAGTCTGGCGTCTTCTCTTCGAGGACAAAAGGTTGAAGGACTGTCTTCCTTGCTTTTCCGAAATTCAACCCCCTGCCTTTGGCCAAATTGTATCCTATTTTCTTTATTATTCCACGGGAATTTTCATCGTAATGGAAGAACTCGGGTTTTCCCTATTCTTCCTCAGAATCTGAACATTTCTCTTTGTTCCTGTGACTTGCTCTTCCAAATATTATGGACTTTTGGGTTCCGTTTTTGCGAGGGACCTCAAAAATAACTTGGTCAGCACTTTCAACGTCATCACTTAATTCATATAAGGATGATCGGATAGGTGCTTGGAAGGAAGTCAGAGAATATATCTCATTTACACAGTCGCTAAATGCATCTGTACTAGTGCTTGAGGGTTCAGAATCAACACCAGAAGAATAAGCAAATTTCAGATTTTCATTTATCACCCATTCACCATCAGAGTGAACGGTGTTATTTACATCAAGGCCTTCGAGGCTTATCACAATGGGCTCACCATCCCAAATCACATCCTCGGATTCCGAATCTTCGGATCCTGATCTGTATCAGCCTCTTCGCCACTATCAGAGTCATCTTGAACAGGCCGATCTGCGACGCCAAACGCATCTTGATACAGCAACGCGTCAGTAAAGTAGTTTTCAACTCCTTTGAAGGGTTGTTTTTCCGCAATGAGTGTCTTAACGTTCGCGTCTTCGTCGACGTACTTCATGCATTGGTGTAACGTGGAGGGCACGATTAGATTGTTATGGATCCAGGGTCTCCCCAATAGCAGATTGTATGATGTGTCCGCATTTATCACGTAACATGTGACTTCCGTTTTCAGGTCGCCAATTTGACACTTGAGCTTTATTTTACCCAGGAGTCTACTACCGTTAGCATGAACCCGAAAATAGTAGTGTTGGTTGTGGCTAATCTGTTCATCGGTACTCCAAGATATCGCAGCATCTTTCACGGCATGATGCTCAAGGCCGAGCCTGGATCAACTTGAATACGATCAATCTCCGTAGATCCTATGTATCCTTTGTAATACAAAGGGCGATGATGCTTATTGCTTCTGACTTGCATATCTTCCGAAGAGAAGGTGACGCAAGGGATGTTTTTACCAGAGATCTGGTGACATGTCGCGCAAAGAGACTCTCCTTCTTCGATCATCTCTGGTATTTGCGCCAAGAACACTTCTGAATCTTGCAGAGCCTCTCTTAAAGCTTCCCTAGTAGATTTGGAGAGCTTTAGGAGCTCGTACAAGGTTATCCTTGCAGGGATATTGACCAACTGCGTTAGGATGTCGAACTAGAATGACTTTCGCGAGTCCTCCGCAAGTTCTTTTCCCTTCTTTCTTAGAGCTTTGTCAAACTTCAGCTCCTTTTGCTTGACTTTCTCTGGAGATGGTTGAGAACCTGTTGTTTGGCCGTAATTTTTTAAGTAATATTTTTCCAAACGGGTCCCCGCGGAGGGAGGGTCTGAATCGGCGACCAAGGAATTTTCGATTTCTTTTTCTGAATCGATCAGAGCAAGAATGACTTCATCGTCTTTGGGAATTACGGAAACGACATTGGAGGTGAAGACCCTCTCTCTTCGCTTCTTCCCAGATGAACTGGAACTCCATTGTTCATCATTTAGGAGATTTGGATGTACCCATAGTATCTCCCCCTATCAGTTTCAAAGGGGAATAGTCCTTTCTTTTGCTGTTGGTGTGGATCAAAATTTACGACTTGCATCGTGCCTTTATGGATAGGCTGTACTCCATCTTGAACTGTTGACTCTATCCAGTGGGGCGCTTTACCGAACTTGAGAGTCACCATATTCGCAGTCACCTTCTTCTGGTGCTCTTAAAGCTCGATGACATTAGCGTCCACTAAGGCTTAAATTTTGTCTTTAAGGATGCAGCAGTTTTGGGTGGGGTGGTTAATGATCCTATGGTAGACACAGTAGTTAGGATCATTAACTTTCCCAGTTTCCTCTGGACGTTTAGACTCTGGCAACTTCAGCATCTTCTTACTCATGAGGATGTTGAAGATAGTCTTCGTGTGCTCATCCTTAAAGGAGTATTGATTTTGTAGCACTCGTGTCTGAGGATGAAGTTTCGGGGGAGTCTTCGCGGGTTGTGGGGCATCAGTGACCATTGTTTCCTTTCCCTTATACCCTCGGGGTCGGGACTTATAGCTGTTATCACCACTTCGCTTCGGTTTCTCCTTGCCTCCTTCTTCTTCAAGCCTTTGCGCAATTTCTTCAGCTTCTTCAGCTTGTAGGGCGAGATCCTTCCAAGTTGAGGACTTCACTGCCCCCATCCTGGCTAGAACCTTGGTCGATAAATTATATCGACAGGTTTCTACCAGGGTCTTTTCTGGCATCTCATGCGGACATCTGAGAGAATCGTTCTGGAACATTTTGATGAAGTCCCGGGCTGACTCTCCTTTCTTTTGTTTAGCGGCTAGAAGCGTCGGCATTGATACCTCCATATCATCTTCATAGAATCTAGTGAGAAAGGCTTTCTCCATTTCGCTCCAGGAATTGATGGTTCCCGGTTCTAATATCCGGAACCATTCAAAAGCTAGCCCGGTTAAGGTACTAACAAATATTCTTGTAATAATAGGGTCATTTCCGGATAAATGCCCTATCTGCGACTTAAAATAGTAGAGGTGTTGGTTTGGCGATCCTCTACCATCAAAGATTTGAGCTTCAACGGTTTGTAGCTTTCTGAGAACGGCATCGTTTCCCACTCCATGGGATATGGCCTTACTACACCCAGTTCTTGTAGGTCGCCCTTATGCATGAGGGCGTTCAATTGGTTCTGGAAGCTCTCCATCCAGACAGCATTTGTGTTTCCCTCCTGGTGCATGGAGCGGTTGTCATCATCTTTATGATGTTCTTCTTCTTCTTGATTGTTATGAGGACCATGACCTTCTTCGGTCTTCTTTCCTGTATTCTTCAATTTAGCTTTTTCTAACTCCATCAGAACGTGTAGCATATTTTTAAGCTCACTGATGGCGTTCTGCTGCTATTGGATATGCCTATCTTACTCCTCCATTCTCCGCATGAACTCTTCTGGGATATTGTTCTGCGTCATATATGCAGAGGCGGAGTTTTCTAAGAATGAATCAGACGTCTGTGATTCAGCCATAACAGACTTAGCTATGTCTTCTTCATCAGATGAGATCCCCGTCATCTGTCTATAATTTATAGGGATCGTCACCCCACTTTTGAGTCGAGTGTACCGAAAAACTCCTCGCTCTTCGTTGGATGGGTCTTTCGAACTCGAAGAGAGCTCTGGGTCAGAAGCTTCTTCTTTGAAGACTTTCTTCGCCTTCTTTTTTTTCTTCTTTTCTCCAACGCTTATCATGTTGGAGGTCATCGCGGGATATTCCGGCTCAGAAAACTCGAGCCCACATCGTCTCCTTTTTGCCGATTGGGATGACGATGTTGATGGAGACGATAATCGACAAAACACCGAGGATCAGGCACGAGTTGAACAGTGACAGTGAGACAGTACTGCATTGATTAGTCGTTCACAGTGGCATTGAGATACATAGGATCCTTCTCTTCTTCTGTTTAGAAGTTCCCTAAGATCTCTTGCACTGGAGTCCCTTGTGATGGGCTCATTTATGAGGGACAGTGGAGTTTCAACCTCGCGGATAGGCATGCACCTTCTGCGAATATGAGGTTCGCGAGTTTCTTCAGATTTTCCCCTTAGGACGCGAATGTATGCTCCGCGTTGATTATGGACAATTTTGACGGGTTCACTCCGCTTCCTGTAGGAAACGTGAGTGAATCCTTCTGCATCTTGACCAACATCGCCCTTAGGCTTCCATATTTGGATGGTAGGTTTCTTTCGAGATGAGTTGACAGTTTCTTTTTGTTGCGCGTTCCTATGAAGGGCACGAGGTTTGCTTCTCCTCAGGTTTCTTTTCGTTGTACGAGTGGGAGGGACCTCCTTCTTTATATGACAGCTTTGCGGAGCGGGTGGTGGTCGCTTCCCCTTATTGAAGCGGGAACTTTGGTCCACTTCGCTTGAGAGATCAAGAGTCTTTATCAGAATTGTTAAGGAAGAGAGTTTCGGACTATCTTGGTCCGTTGATTCCTTTAACTGGGCTATTGCCATCTCCATGGGAATTGACCCCTTGGAGATTTTATGGTATCCCCTTAGGGAAGTAGGGTTCTTTGAGCCTGAAGAAAGAAATTCTTCATACATTTCCTGGTCGACGGAAATGGTGAGCGAGTCGATCATACTACCAACTAGAATGTTGTCGGATTGAGCCACCACCAAGTCACCTGAGGTGATGGTAGTCCCCAGCGGAGTCGCCAATTTTCTGTTCGCCATGAAAGTTGCACGCTCTTTATATCGAAATTTTTTCAATATAAGAGTGACAATCGGACGGTTTCCCGTTTACAGAAGATAAGGAAGATAGCTCTCTCTCTTTATTTAAGGCTGGGTTTCTAGGTAGCTATGGAGGA